>JAQIWN010003470.1:0-13074 GCA_034699025.1 Entomobrya cf. arborea Gr-Col-00668
CGACCTCTAAAGCAAGACTTTAAAAAACAAAAGCTAGAAAATGAATTTACTAACCCAAGTATTTCTTAGAAAATTGGCTTCTACTGATGAGGTATTTTACCTTGTTGTTGTCACACGGACTGTTATCCACAGGATATATAGTCTTTAAAAATATTCTACTTGGTTGGGAATTTAAATAGCATTTTGCTGAAAAGCATCGATTTTCATCCTAGTATAATTTCAAAGTTGATTTTAAAAATGTAAATTCAAAAATTTAATGCTTCGGAAAAAAATCAAAAGCAATAGTTTTTCTTACTGATTGGTTTATCCAAACATTTGAGTTTTTAGCAGCTAAAGCACACTGTTCCAAAATAGATGGTGGTCGAACAGACAAATCGCCTATATTAAAGACACTTGGTTCCTGCACTGCTATTCTCTGTAAACATGTGCCTGTTGTTCGAATATGCTCTGAAATTGCTCTATCGCTGCACTTCGAGAAGAAATAATGATTCTGGCTGCATTCTTTACTTATAATGTACCTTGGGATCAAGCAATCTTGATTGGTGTCACGTTCATCCCCCCATGCACCAAGTCTGTAAACAAAACATTATTGGTTGTGTATCCATTATATTTTTGAGAACCGAATTTTGGAGTAAGCTTACGTACACGGTGCTCAAAGCAAATTCAATTGACCCACAACTATTCCATAAATCATCTTTTTCCACTCTGAAAACCGCCGCTGCAAGTTTTCCTTGGAATATTGATGTTCTACATGCTCCTGCGACAAAAGCTCTTGATTTATGATTATCATTAGTAGCGGCCCCCAAACCCAACAATGCTACGTCAAATTCAGGGCCTTCATTATGTTGAAGCCAAAGGGCAAATTTTTGAACTACGTTGTCAATTGACACTTTTCCATGCAAATCCCGACTACTTTCAATAAATGCTTGGCTAGTCTTATTCTGTATACAAATTTAATATATAATAGACTTATTTTTAATCTTCTTGAATAAATTTAACTATAGAATGAAATATTTACCTTAAATATTGTGAGTGATGTAACAACAAATTTCATATCGACACTTGGAAGACTCTTAAATCTTAAATCCGCATCAAAAAGCCGAGCAGCCCAGTACTCACGGATTCTCGTTTCATTTTGTTCAAAAAACTCGTCAAACTCCACGTCACAGAATAAGGCCAGTTCAACAGTAACGTTGGAAGATAGCGCTAGCTTACCTGTATAATAGTACAACATTACAAATCATAGTTCTACTTCAACAGGTACTTTAATAGTATCACTTACAATATATAACTATCCAGAGCAAAACGGCTGATTTCAACATGATAGATCTTGATCACGCCAAAAATTATGTTTCGTGTAACGTGGAAAAATACCCGAAATTACTGTGTAAATGTAACATTAATCCATATCCTTCCGTAAAAAGTTACACTACCAAAACCAATATTAATTTTTTGACTAATATAAAATCTCATTTAAATCAAGGGCAAAAAATTCCATTCCATGCGTAAGAATGTATGCCAGACGTAAAATAATGTAAAAAGAAATGAATACTAAAAACAGGAAGCTACTTGTGGGAGGATATTTGTAATACAAGAGGAAGTCTCTTTGATAAGGCATACTATGAAAATTAGAGATAATACTCAGATACTGTTTACAACTTGCTTCTATAAAAAATAAGCGTATACTCTTATATTTATATACAATATAATGGTGTGTAATGTTTTCATAAGCAGTCATGTTGAGACATGAATTATATACGAAGGCGAATGAGACGATGTATTTTTAAAACGATTTTAGACTCTTGGTCACTGAATATTTGGTCTATGATTTGACTTGTAGTCTCTAGACAAAAGTTGATCTTCTCTATCGAAATATATAATAGAAAATTCACCCATAAGCTAACACGTCAACTTGTTTGAAGTCCTGTCCCTATGGAGGTTTGACCACGGAAATTGAAAATCACTAGCAATGGCGGGCTTGGCCCTAGGTACGTGTGTGCCAAGTTTGAAAAGAATCAATTGATACATTTAAAAGTTAGAGCGCAAAGAGACAGATGGATGAACAAACCAATAGCATAACTACGATGAATACATTCAACTTCGTAATAATACAAAGAGAAAAAATATAAATTGTGCTACTTGTTATATTACGGGACAATTTTGCCCATTAATTTACTCAAGAATATATGTTGATTTTAGTATTTGGGATTCCAAATGATTTATTAGACTCATAAAGTTAAAAACAGATAGCTCTAATCCGAATGAATTTTTAAATAACTTTACAAGGGCTTAAATTAATTATTAAAATTTGACGACCTAAATTTTTATTTTTATTTAAAACCATTCTTATTTTTTTATTTGGTTATCCATAAATAGTTAGTAATTCATGTGACTATAAGTATCTCTTAAAGGAGCCATCCAGAAAAGAGCCGAGTTACCGAATACTATTGCAAATAATAAATAAATCTAATTTGGATAAGTATAAATGATTTACTTTAGTTAATTTAAACATTAGATTTTTATTTAATTTTGGTAAATGTTGTACAATAAATCTTACATTATTATCTAAGTGACCAATCTGTATTCGATACGAAGCCACTTTAAACAGTTTTGTTCTATCATTAATGTTTCCCATTAGCTATTCCTGTTTGGCCATTAATGTCTACATTAAAATGAGGCAACTTTCTTTTGAGCTTTTCCAGTGCCGCTATTGCAAAACCTGTAGTTACAGCTTTAGATCCAAAATAAACTCTTCCATGTGCACTATAAAATGCATGTTTCGGCCAGCCCCCATTTTCTAAATCTCTCAACTGAACTAAACCTCTAGCTTCTTTTACAATCAAATCTTCACATCGTTCGACAATATTAAGATTAAATGCAGCTAGTATTCTCAAACCTAAATGTATAGCTATTTTATCATTTCCAAATCGATTTCTAACCAACGTTTCTACCTTACTGCCGAATAACATCTTGGCTTTCCCTGAATATCGGACTACCCTACTAAAAAGAAACAAAGCTACGTCAAAATCCTCATAATTCTTCAAATACTTATTTTTCCTCCCTTCTAGCATATCACTTACAACTTCATTTAAAACGTTAAAACATGGATCAAACTTTGGTCCATTTAAAATATCTGTTATATCTAATCGTCCTAAGCAATAAAGAACGTTAGCTATCACTCCAGCATCAATTCGTTTTTGAACTTTCCATTTCGGCCAAACATATGAACAATCTCCATAGAAATAAACGTCCATAGTTCCATCGTCGTCATGAAACCAAATTTTAGGAACCATATTTTCTACCAAATTTATAGCTTGTTCTTTTGAAATAACATTTAGTCCGTAAAGACAACAAATTACGTTTGACGTAGTATCCGGCTCATAAGGAATCATATAGAAACCTCGATTAAAAAAGTTCCAAACTTTTTGTTTCTTGATTTGGTTGTCCTGCATCCATTTAATTGCACGATCAGTAGTTTCATTAGATAAAAAAACGCCAGAATCTGATAAAGTGTCGAAGATAACGACTGTGTCAAATAAGATTGGCACACTAGGTTTGCTTTTCTCAAGGGTTTCAAATGAACTTGTCTCTGGTATCCAGCCATAGTTTAATGTGTATGTGCTTTCCAAATAAGATATGCCATTTTGAATAACTTGGTCTAGTAGCTTGGGATGGTTATTCTTGATTCGTTGGTTTATAAATGAGTATAACCCATACAGATCTGAAAAAATTTGAATAAGAAAACTTCAGAAAGAAAAATAAAGTTAATCGAAATATTTAAATGAAAAACTGTATAACACCTGCAGTCTTGAATATTTCCATGGTAGATTAGGAACCATTTATACATATATATATAAAATTTTAAGATTTGTTAAAACGAAACAAGTTATTTAACAATCTTATAAAGATGTTGAGCTGTATAAGATAAAATATCGAATGGTAAATATGAGTAGAGAAAGATTCAAGGTATTCTTTCAGGCAGGAATTTGTAAAGCAGGTAGGAATATATAAAGTATATACTTGGCTTTTTTTGTTCCCACAATTTTCTCCGTTTCGTACTAATTAAGAGAAATGTCTTAAAATTGCTCTAATCCAAATTTTACTGCTTGCGGCAAGCTCTTTGTTAAATTTGATTTACGGCAGCTTGATGACCTTATTATAGTTTTGGCTTACACGTGCAGAAACAATTAACTTAATGACGCTATAATGACGGAAATTCAAGCTTTTTATGTAAAAACGCTCTAAAATTGATTCAAAAATAGAATTTATTCAGTAAAAAACCACAAGACGTTTAAAAAAAATTGTCGTTATAAATAATGAATGATTTATTTTGCTACAGACTCATAGCATTTATACAAATGTGTATAGATTTATAGATGCTAGAGTTAATTACCTTATAACTTTGAAAATATTACATAATGAAAGAAAAAAATATCAAAATTTTACCAAGAGTCAAATGGATGCTGGATACTTTAACTGTCAAAAGTTGTTGGACTAAAGGCGTAATGGTTTTAATTATGTATCGTTAAATTTATGCATTCTCACATCTGGTTCCCTTTTTGTATCCTCGATAAAGAAATTTTATTCAAAAACTATAAAAAGGTTTAACAATTATTGAAATTTAGGAATTACAAAAATCAAACGAAACGAATTTAATTGAAATGGGCTGTACACAAATAACTTTTTTATTTAGAAAAACATTGCTTGTGGAACCAATGACAAATCAGATAAATTTGATGAAGTTACCAATAAGCTTTTTGGATTTAATATTCTTGATTTAAGTGGCGAATGTATCAAAACTTATGTGCTGAAATGGTCAAAATGTCTTGTTACTATGATAAGTACATAAATTATTTCACGTTTCGGAAAGTAGTTTATTTTCTTTTTCCAAGCATAAAATTTTACTACAATTCTTGTCAAGTTTGGGGGATATTTTTAAAATAATTTCAAATTTAAGTTTAGCTTACATCATGTATATTAGCATAATACAAAGGAAGAAAAGCAATTGTTAAGATATAAATTTTATTTTAAAGGTTTTGCGGTTTTCGAAAAAAAATTCTGTGTTCGAGTTTAACAGTCACAGGAATCATCAAAAAGCTAAAATTTCTTCCTGTTGCCTACTATCCATTCGAACATCATCGAATTTATTCCCACAAAATTTAGATTCTAGTAGCTTTAATCGCAAATGCTGTAGCGCAGCCAAAGCAATACCAGTTGTAGCAGCCTTTGATCCAAATTTTTTATTTCCGTTAGTACCATAGCATGTACATTCAGGCCAAGTACTATCTTTAGTATCTTTCAATCTTATTAGAAGCATTGCTTCTTTTACAATCAAATCTTGATGAATTTCAAGCATTTCCAAATTAACTGCAGCCAAAATTCTGCAACCAACATGAAAAGCAATATTGTCCCTACCAAACTGTCGCCTAACTAAAGTTTCTACCTTGTTTCCAAATAATATCATAGCCTTTTCAGAATATCTAACCACCCTACTAATAAGAAACAAAGTTACATCAAAATCTGTACAGTTTTTCACATAGTTCCCCTTCTTTCCTATAAGCATATCACTTAGAACGTCATTTATAACGTCAAAGCATGCGTCAAATTTTTCCCCATTCAAACTATCAATTAAATTTAGCCGTCCCATACAATACAGAACGTTAGCTGCAACGTTAGTATCTACTTGCCTGATATTTTTCCATTCCGGCCAAACATATAAACAATCTTCATTTAAGTTTTCTTTTAAAGTATTACCCACTCCATTAAACTCCAATTGAGTTACCATATTCTCTGTCAAGCTTGTAGCTTCTTTGTACGAAATTCCCCGAAGGGCATAAAGAGAACAAATAACATTTAAAGAGTCACCCGAATTTTCTGAGATATCTTGATCACAAATGTTCGAAGTGTGCTTTCGTTGGATATTTTCCTGTTGTAGGCAAGTAACTGCACGATGGACAAAATCATCAGAAAACTGAACACCTGACTCCAATAAAATATCCAAAATAGCAGCTGCATTAAAAACGATTGGTACGTTGACATGATCATGATCTGTATTTTTAGCTAAGCTTGTCTTAGGTTTCCAGGTTTCCTCCAAAGTGTCTTCAAGATTTGTAATGCCTTGCCGAATAACTTGGTCTACTAGAAACGAATGGTCCTCTTCAGTTTTTGTACCGAATTGTGAGTAAACATCCTTTAAAACTAAAAAAAAAGGATTTCATTCAAAATTTTATTTTTAAAATTTTAAAATTAAAATAAAACTAAATTTTACCTGACAGTTTTGTTGATTCGGCGTAACGAGCAATGGAACCCATTTGAATCTTGTATTTTACACGTTTACTTGAAATTTATTAAAATATAACAGCGTATCTGGAATATTGTTGGCTCGACCAAACAACGAAATGAATACCAGTGCTTTTAAACAAATTTTCTGTCGGTTTTTATTTAAATTTTTCGAATACGTTTCTCACAGTTTTGCAAAGTATTTAGCAATCTTTAAGTAGCCTGCTGCGTATGAATGAATTTTTTTAAAAAAATTTATTGATGTCACAGAAAAATTTATCACAGGAAGTAGGAAAATATGACATAAAATATTTACAATAAAAAATTACTCGTGAACAAAAAAAAATTGTGAATATTTATATTGAATTTCACATAACGATAAGTTTTCCTTAAGTTAAACTTGAATTTAACTTTTCAAAGTGCATATATGAACTACTTAAATATTATAGTTTTTATTACTTCGAAATATAATTATTTGAACAATAGGACACTTTGTCAATAAATCATAGTTTAGGTACTGGAAACCTATTAAATGTTAATATGCCAGCAATATTCAATTTTATGAATGAGTTTAGATTACAATTACGTTTCCAAGTTTCCGTAGGGTATTGCCAAATAAACTATTTTTAAACTGTAATATATTAAACAAATGGTTTGCCGAAAAATCAATGAAATTTGAGTACAGAAAAAATTCCCACATTTGTCTTTAACGATGTGATAATTAGGGTCGTAAATTTAGTGAGGAATGCTTTATGTCGATGGTTTTACGTCTGTGAAATTTCAATTTTGGCTTTTGAGTCTTACAAACACATCTCTTTTCATACATAACTGCGTTATAAACAAGTTAAACTCTCCATTTAATCCTACTAATAAACTTAACAGTTAGACTTTTTTTTAAATTTTCTAAAATATTACGCTGTTTTAAAAATTTATGGAATTTAAGTTGCCCCAAAAAAGCACATTTCGTCTCGAGTTGAAAAAAATGTCATTAATTTATATACAAAATTATTAATTCACCGGTCTAATATTCTTGGCTGTGCTTTTTAAAGTTTCAAATGACGTGTTATTCTATAATTCTTAGTATTTACGTAAAAAAATTATTACTTCAATTTGAGTTAGTGAAATTTAAAAGACAAAGCAGTGTTGCTGGAAATAATAGGTTTTTAAAAAATTTAGCCACTTATTTCTCATATTATTCTTCCACAAATTATATTCATATCTTATTTTCTGGAATTGTTTACAATCGCCAAAATTTACGTGCATTTTGGTGATTCCGTTTTTAAAAGCATCAAATTTCTATGCAACAATAACAATTAAAATCAATTAAATAAATTTCGACCAATTCCACGCCCATAGTACAGTTTTCTGTCCGCAATTTATTTTAATTACCATTTTATATTCAAATGGCCTTATAAACATTTAAATCTAATGCTTTTTCCAATCCCATAACAATTTCTCTACCCTTCCCATTCCCCATTTTCTCCTTAAAATCCTCCGCAAAACTAGGCACACTAACTTGCATCTGTTTTATCGCCGCAACTGCAAACGCCGTAGTAACCGCTTTACTCCCAAAATACACTCTACCATGAGCACTATAAAAAGCCCATTTAGGCCACCCACTAAAATCCCTTTCCCTCAACTCTACCAATAATCTTGCCTCCTTCAAAACCAAATCTTCAAATTTTCCCACCATTCCCAAATTAAATGCCGCCAAAATCCTACATCCCAAATGTATCGCTATTTTATCCATTCCAAATCTATCCCTAACCAACATTTCAACCTTCTCCCCAAATAACATTCTTGCTTTATCCGAATACCGAACCACTCTACTAAATAACAACAAAGCTACATCAAAATCCTCATAATTCTTCAAATACTTATTTTTCTTTCCTTCCAACATATCATCTAAAACCTCGTTAATCACCTTAAAACATGGATCAAATTTCGGCCCATTCAAAATATCCGTCAAATCTAATCTTCCCAAACAATACAAAACGTTAGCGATAACCCCCGCATCAATTCTTTTCTTAGGCGTCCATTTAGGCCAAACATAGGAACAATCTTGATAATAATAAACATCCATTGTTCCATCATCCTCATGAAACCACATTTTAGGTATCATATTTCTAGCTAACTTAATAGCTTCCTCTTTTGAAATCTCATTTAAGCCATAAAGGCAACAAATCACATTTGATGTAGTATCTGGTTCATGTGGAATTATGTAATAATCCCGACTAAAGAAATTCCAAACTTTCTGATCCTTAATTTGGTTATCCCAAATCCATTTAACTGCTTGGTCTGTAGTTTCACTGGATAAGGAAATACCAGCGTCCGATAAGGTGTCCAAAATAACGGGAGTGTCGAATAAAATTGGTACGCTTAGTTTGCTGTGTTCAAGGCTCTCATAGTTACAAGTATCTGATATCCAACCGTAGTGTAAGGTGTAGGAGCTTTCAAGATAAATTATTCCAATTTGAATAATTTTGTCGAGAAAATTAGAATAGTTTTTTTCTGTTCTATGGTTCATGTACGAGTACAATCCGTAAAGAGCTTTTAGAAACATGTAAATTAAGTTAATATTTAGTTTATTTTAAATTTGTGAATTTAAATTTAACTTAGTCTTACCTGCAGTCTTGTTTGATTCCTCGTTTGATGTTATCGAATTCATATTTCAAGTTTAACTTGTTGTCCTCAGTTAACCCGGTGAACAGAAAAAATAGTCGATGATATAAGTAAGCCGACAAAATATAACAAGTGTATTTTCACGGAAAAGGAAATGAGAGAAATGAATACTTTTGCAAATGTTTCCACCAGTTTTTATACGGAGTATTTCCCATAATGCTGAATATATATGGGATGCTGTGACTTGTACCGTTTTTATAAAAATCAACAAAAAAAAATTGTGCAAACATTTGCTTCCCATCGTGGTATACATTAGCTTTATCGATATTTTTTTTTGTCCCGTTAGTGCTTTTTGAATCGATTTGTTATTGATTTTAACGGTAAATGCATCATTAGCTGAAATGATATCATACTTTTCTCAAAGTAATCTTGTGATAGCCAAATCGTTTGACAAAACTACAATCATAAAATATATAATTCAATCGATAATTTTTAAATGGTGCGATTTTGATTTGCACATCGTTTCAGTTTGTTGTACTAGTATCAGATTTTGATTTGCAATCCAAACGAAGAATTTATATTTTTCTTTGAAACAGTTTTAATATAGTATGTGTATAGGGACGTATAATTTTTACTACATTGGCATCAATTTATATTGTGACATTAGAAATATCGTTAGAGATCGTTTGTTCAAGGAAAAAGCCATTTACCAAATAAAGGTTGCAATTTGATCACGTTTAAACTACAAAATCAATAGATATTCAAAGTAAGGTCATTCGATTTTCTTAATATAACGTATTGTGGTAAATGATAAGTTGATTTTGGGGAAATATTAACAAAATTTTGGGGCCATACATATTGTATGTACTCAAAACGAGTTTAAGTTTTCTTAAAAACCATACATTTGTCCAAATAAACCATGAATACTTTTACGTTCTAACTTATAAATGTCAATAATAGTCAATATGTAAGATAACTTTATGTTGTAATAAATTCGTGTTTACTTTTATACAAAAATATAAATGAATGCACCCATAATTTTTCTTTAAAAGAGATGCACCAACTAATTATCATCATCCAACACTACCACTAATCACCCTAAATGGTTATCTCTATAAAATAAGGATAAATGTACACAAACTCCTAACAAAACTGCATAGTAACAATTACACATTCATTACCATTATTTCTCCATTTAAACAACGCAACGTTCACACAAAACACATAAATCTCTTTCCAACTCAACTTAACAAAGCAGTCATGCATGTATCGTATCAAAAAAACCAGTATTTCCTCATTTTTTTCAATGCTGGAAAGTTAAGGGGCCATTCATACACTACATTACCCAAAAACAAAAACATCGTCACAAATACATACACACATTGTCTCATAAATTTACCACAAGTGATCTAAAATAACAAAAAATGAACAGCCCCCCAAAAAAACACAATATTATTCTGTCATCCATACATGAACGACCCCATCCACCATAACCATACTAATAATTACTTAGGCAAGTTTCTTAATAATTTTTATTAGACAGCTGTCTACAGCACATTTTCAACAAATATGTAGTTTCTTTCTACATCACTTAATTTTACTGCTGTATTAGGTGCTATAGTCTCAATACAATTTATACGCAGTGCTGTAGAGCTCTTTAAAATGACAAACCGCTGAATTAAAAAAAATGTGCTGTGGAGTCCACACAAATTGTGCTGAGGAGTAAGTTGTTGTCTGCAGCACACTGCCTGTCTACCAACCCGTCTGCGTCTGTGATTTTTTTTGGATAACGCAACATCTCACCCAAATTACTCCACAGCACATAACATTTAAGCAAATGTGATACCTTCCCATGCTAAATTAGTTGCAAGGGGAGTTGTTAAGCAAGCACGTTGCTTTCTCGTGTGTCGTGTAAACTTTCAAGATAAATCTACACCTTAACATAACGAGGATACCCCAAAAACAACATTATCTTTATCCATTTAACCAAAAACCCAAACAACAACTTGTTTGTATTTTAAAAAATATTATATGTATAGCCAAGTTAATATAAAAAATTAGGTTATAATTTTACTAACGTTAAAAATTTCCACTAATTATAATTATTTAAATTGTAGTTTAATAGGTGGTTAATTATTAAATTAAATGGAGTAACTGTCACAAGTGAAAAAACTTAACTGGACCATTATAGAAATTTTAACTGTGATTTAATTTAATTTAAACTGTGGTGCTTAATTGGTGACTTGTAGTTATAAATTTTAATTGAGATTAGTTAATTGTTAATTAAACAGGTGATTTTTTAAAGTGGGAAAAATGATGGAAGAGGAAATACAAATGTTATTCCGATTGGCTATGCCGGAGGATTGGAGGAATCGAATGCCAGCTACGCCTCCTCCAAGTCCGGTGGTAATGGAGGAGGATTTAGTGGAGGGTTTGGAGGGAATTGAGGTGGAGGGAAAGGGGAGGAAGGAGAAAAAGGTGGGGTTTTGGAGGGAGGTGGGGTTAAGATCTTATGCGCAAATGGATTTCGATTTGGAATTGAGTTTGGATCATCATAGTCATCAGGGAAGGTTTTCATCAAAGAAGAGGGGCAAGTCGAGGGGGGTAAAGGGAGGGATTCTTTTTAAGCAGCAGCAGCAGTGTAAAGAGAAGGAGGAAAAGGTGGAGGGAGGGGATGAGGTGGGGGAAAAGGGGGAGGGGGTGGTGGTGGTGGATGAGGAACAGATTACACCGCCGAATGCACTTTGCCTTATAAATATTTTAAGACTGACGATCGATTGTCCTTTTAGAGATGTGAGGAAACAGGCGGGGAGTGTGCTGCAGTTGCTAATGGTAATTAAGATAATTAAATAGTTAATTTTAATGGTTAATTTTAATTTTGGTGGTGGTGTTTGGTTTTTTTTCGTAGGAGAAAGGTGTCGCTATACCGTATTCACTGATTTGGGGACCTACAACTTTTATACATCCAGCAGAAGTGAGAAAAATAGTTAATTATTCATTTTAAAGTTAATTTTAATTTTTTAATTGGGATTTTTTTTTATTATTTTTTCATTTTAGTGTCCGAGTATTGATGTTGAGAAATTTGCGAGTGAACTGGGATTAGCGGAGTCGGTGGATTTACAACAGTTTATGGAGGACCCCACTTTTGCCGATGCGGAGTACGAGCTTGCAGAACAATTAGCTTTTCAAAAGGTTAATTAGAAATTTTAATTGGAAATTTAAAGTGCTTTTTTTGTTGCGAAAATTAAATTAAATTTTTAATCTAATTTATTTAGCTTAGCTTTTGCGCTTGGCCTTTTTTTTCGTGCAGGTGTGCGGTAAAAAAATATTGTGTAACTTTTTATTGTAAAATAATTATATTAAAAATTAGTGTTATTTTTTTTTAAACTGTAAATTAATTATGTAAATTAATCAACGTAGTCAGTTAGGTTATGTCACTATTTTTTTCCCACTTGTTTTTTTTTTTTGTCCAGTGATCATGGTGACAGTGGTCACAAATTATAAATGTTAAAAAATTCCTAACTTTGTCATGTCATGTCATCTGTTTTATTTTTTTTTAAATGCAACTTGTCAAAATACCAGATAAAAGAATAATATTTTATTACGTAACTTGGTAGGATGTGGTCCAGAGTCCACACCAGAATATTTTTTTTTTGTTTCCTTTTACGTCAAGACAAGTTGACTAAAGTTAAATGCCAGCTATCTGACGAGTAGAAAAAATACTTTATTTTGTCAGCTCAAGATGACCTTTTAATGACATTTGTTGGCAGGACTCCACGTGTACCCGGAGAAAAAAAAAAAAAGACATAAAGTACAAAATGTGACAAGCGACAATTCAGGTGAATTTTATAAGCTGGTAGAAAACTCAATTTGCAAAATTTAACTCAAGTACCAATTTGTTATTTAAAAAAAACACTCTAAAAATAATTAACTTGTGATTAATATTGATTTTTATTCCTTTTTACTTTAATGCAAAGGGTTAAATTTTAAATTGTAATTTAATTCGACGAGAAGAAAAATAGTTTAATTATTTTGCTACATATTTTTTTTTTTTAGAGAAAATAGTATTTAATTATATTTATGACAAATTAATAATTGAAATTGGTTTTTATATGCCCTCGGGGCATTTAGGAATTTTTTTGCTCCATTTTTTCTAAAATAGCCTTAGGGCAT
>JAQIWN010003471.1:0-13074 GCA_034699025.1 Entomobrya cf. arborea Gr-Col-00668
AAACACTGATTCTGGCGTCTCCAGCAAAAGTAACCCGCAAAGTGTGCGTTTGTTAGCATCATCATACGTCCTTAAATCGCCATAACACATGTATTGATAAATTATATGTACTTTATAGTACTGTTGAATACAAAAACCAACAGCGTAGCATATTGTGCTGGTACACAAGCTAAAAAATGTTTTCAATAATAATTTAATTTCTGGTAAATTACTTATTTATTCACTGTAAACGCAACTTTTTTTTATAACTTGTTACTGCCGTCTTTTTAGCCAGTTATATAAGGTTTCATTTTATTCACATTTCACGAACTTGGTTTTAACAATCAAAGAGATAATTAACACGATAATAAACACAATCTTGCAAAAAGTAATGTGAATTATTATTAAAAACTGTAAAAATACAAAATCCACAAGATACTAGGCGAAAATCAAGATTATACTTTGCATTTCAAAAGGTGGTATAAATGAAATGTTTTAACTTGCAAATATTTTGGAAGAGAATTTTGTCCTGAGATATAAGTTTTGAGATTTGACATCGTATGTTGTATTGCTGTGTCTTGCTATTAAAATTTTTAAAAATAAATAGTTTTATGTCTAAAGATGTCGATGCCCCGGCCAGCTTGTGCAGATACCCGGAGCTTAATGTTTAGTCTCATTAGCCACATACTTTCATTCAGGCTGGGACTTTATTAGTTTTATATCATTTCCAAAGTAGTTGATAATTGCATTTTGTACAATTATTCATCAAAGCAACGTTTTCTGTCAGCATTCAGCAGTAATTATATAGTGACATAACCCTCTTTCACAATTACATGATTATATTGCGCTATCATTTTCTATTTTGCATACAATTCTCACATGCACGTTCTTTTGATAGATTTCAGATTTATGTCATACCTATTGCGAATTTCTCACCTTTCAAACTATTTTTTGCAGTCAAAAGTTTGGAATTAATTTGCAGAAAAGTGTAATCATTATCGTTGTGATTCATATAACTCTATCAGCCTTTTGAGTGATATAACTTTTACCTCTTGGCTTTGATCCATTTCCAGTTACATTTTGGCTCATTTCAGTCATCGTAGTCTTATCATAATTACACCTATATCCTATTTCTATTCGCTATCGTAACATAAAATACGAAAAAAATTGTCAGTAAAGTTCTTCTATGAATAGACAACACACTACACACTGATCTTTGCGAAGTTGATGGAGATCTACACGGGATGAGGGTAGAATTCGAAGGAAAAATCGGAAAAGTCATCAGTCGAATGCCAAATTAAATTTTTGATTATGAAAAGGAAGCACATTAATTGCATTACTAGCGAATAGAAAAAGAAAGAGCACCTCTTTAAAATTCTACAACTCTGACTCTACTTATTTTGAAGACTTATGAAGAGCGAGGATGAGTATGAGCTGTAAATGTGACATACAATTTTTACACCGTAATTAGATTGGAAACCCATCAAATATTTCAATACATAGCTTTCTTTCGGATGTTCGATGTTGTATAACAGATTAGAAGATGGCAGTGATTAGAAATTTCATTTTTCCTGCCTTTGCTGCTATCACCTTAAACTAGTGTTAAATGGAAAATCTTTTTTGTTGTACTTTTTGTATCATTGGCTCTTGGCGTTGTTGCTGTCTTCCAAATAATGGTATAAAAATACGCTACATGCCAAGTAAAACTTTCACTTTTGTGCCGTCTCTCTTTCTCTATTCATCATTTTTACACTTCTCTAGAAAGTTGGAAACTTGTGAACTTAGTTCTGTATACTTTAACTCATCAGTTTCACATCACCCCATTAAGCTGAAGGGTGGTCTGGATTCTGGACTTGAGTTTGAGGATGCGGTTGCTTGCAATACTATTTCTCGCACTTTGGGGAAGTTTCATGGTGCCCTTTCGTGGTGGCGACTATAATAACGGCAGCGGTGTTTCTGCAGGCCCTGTTCCAGTACCTGGAGAAGTTGTTTCTCTTGGAATTCACAATGAACATGTTTCTCCCAATAGTAGTGGTCGTCCTGTTGGGAGGTATTTATTGGGGTTCTTACATTCACCATTGCAATCATCTCGAAAACATCCACCCCGAATTCGTAAACGGTCTGCAGCAGCAGTTGCAGGAGGTCGATTACAGAAGCGCACAGCAAGAGATGATGAGGCCGAGATCCCGTTTCAACGCAGATGGGAAGATGAGGACCGTTGTCAAAAACGGGCGGACGCCACGTTGACTATACTGTCACATCGACGAGGTCAAGTATTCGTCAGCTGGACGGAGATTTGTGTGAAGAACATTCCCATCATAAATGTCGAAAGATTCCATGTCAAAAGATCAAATCCTGAGAAGGAAACACAGTCGCAGCCGGGGTGCAATTACACTAACCCTGCATTCGGATTCGGACCGGACGAAATGGTGAGTTAGCAAGTTTAACTGAAGTAGTGGTGTGGATTGTATGCTTTTACGGATTTAACTGACATAACTTCATCTTATCATGGAAACAAACTTGACATGACACAAGCATATTTTTTTGTATTGGCCATAGACTGTTGCGCTGCCAACAATGTTGAATAGAATGGTTGATCAAGTTCTTACTCACTTTGTCCTGGGATGTATTGCCGTGTTCTACCGTTATGCGGAAATCAACTGGCCCAATCCACCACAATTGAATTCAACAATTACAGAAATGTGGCCCGCTGTCCAGTTGGTCTAAAATAACGATGGCGTATGCATCAGAAGGCAAGTTGATTCAGTTTTCAGAATTTAGATAGACAAACTGTAGTTATTTATCAGCTGCATAGTTAGTAGCAGGCTGATGTAGCAAACCGTTAAGGTGTAGTCTTTAGTCAACTTACTTAGAAAATGTAGCAAAATTAGTAGGTTTAGCCAACTAATAAAAAGTTTTAGTCAACTTGGAATATGTAGCAAAAGTGGTAGCTTTTAGCTGATATATTAGCTAACTTACAAATTAGTTTTTAGGGTTGGATTGGAATGGATTTGGTTAAAAACATTTGTGAAGTGAAGAGAAATGGAAAGATCCAATATACAAATCAAGGGATATGAAAACGCTTGAAACTGTAGGTGTAGTTATGTAGTTACTGAAAAATCAAATTATTGCTAGAGTAGCCTATTTTAATAAGTAAAAACGATGAGACCGGTGAATTACAGTTTTTTGTGGATATTATAAATAAGCTTATATTTATGAATTATATGCGTTTGTTAAAAATAATAATTTTCTTTAGTTTTTAGTTCATGAAAACTATGAAATTGGGTTTTAAGAGTCGGGTTCAAATACATATATTATTATTATTATGTATGCAAATAATTGTTTGTATATTATTATATACTTCTTTAAATTTTAAAATAAAGCTATTTACGTCACCGTTAATATAAAACCGTTTTTTTACTTACTGGCATGTGTTTAGTTAAATTAAAATTGCTTAGTGGTATAGTAACAACATGCACCGTGCACTCGCTAAGAATTTGGCAAGATACGGTCACATGTCACAATGGAGCTCCGACAGGTGGGCCAGTTGGGGTAACGTGATTCCTCCCGTTTAACTTTAACTTTTTACAGTCACTAATAAATAACAAATGGTAAGAATATTTTGTTGTTTACTTCAATGATGATTATTCTCACGTAAAATAAAAACAGGACAGACTGTTACTGATTTCACAATGGTTTCCATACAGTAACAGTCCCATCCCATTTTTTGTTCACATGAGATTCACGATACAGGAAACAGTGATGATGATGCTGCTTTCTCCAATGTCACTTCACGACTAACTGGAAACGATCCCCAATTCTATTCCCTATAGACTTTATAGATTGTTAAGAATCTGCAAGAAATCGAAGCACCAATTTACCTAATAAACTAACTCACGAATGAATCAAAGCGGCAACTCAAAAGTGTCTTGTCTAAGATTAGATTCTTTTACTCGGAAGTCTTCTTTACATAATTTCATACATAGTTAATAGTTTTAATGAACTACTCTTAACAAATTAATTGCTTAATAATTGATAATTTCAAACCATAATGCTTGATGCTAAACGCTATATATGCTGGCTAAGCTTGCTTTTAGAATGGTGCAGACTAGACAAAATGAAATGCGGTGCAAAATGCCGAATTGAGAGATTTGCAGTTTTTAGCGTAGAGGTGAAAATGTCTGCTAACCAGTAAAAATGTGAAAATTAATATATCATGGGAATGGAATTTGGTTTTATTTAATTTAATCAGGTTTACAGGCAGGTCGTAAAATTTAATTCTTATAATTATAACAAAGTTAGAAGAAACGGAAGACATGAAACCTACTAAATCAGGACATATTTTTACAAAAACAATTTCAGAATTAATTATTTACATTTAAATGTTAATGGTTTCTGGAGTACTGAATATACATTTGCGAACTCAACAATTTTATAATAATCGTAATATAATTTCATCAACCTTCACCATAGATAAACTTAAAAATCAGCCAGTTTAGTTATCTCCTCCTTCTAGAATGTTTCATACTTATTTACTTGAGCAATTAATTTCCTCATGAGTTTTTAATTCATAAATCTTCATGTAGCTGGCCATCCTCCTGACCTTGCCTCGCCGTAGACCAGACAGTCCTTGGGTTGCTTTCCATCCTTCCATAAGTTGATCATCAGTTCATTCGGCTAGTGAAAGTAAATAAACATCAAAATTTTATTATGAAGACTTCAATTCGTTGAATATGGCATCATACTTTTTAAAATAGTTAGTTTTTACTTGAAATCTTCCAAATAATTCCAAATTTGTGAGCCCTGGCATTTTCAAAAATCCGTAATGGAAAGACACTTCAGAAATCATGCAACCTTTCATACCAGTCAAAATACCGTAATGAATTGGCATATTTGATGATGCCAAAGTCAGTTTGGACAGTGCTTTTAAAACAAAGGGAAAATAACAATTTATATTCCTGTTAATGAATTTGAAAGTCTCGAAAAGACACTATTTCAGCAGTATAGCATACCTGTTAAGTTCTGAATGGATAAATAATTGTTGTCAGCTTCCAGTTTGAAATTTTCCCAAAAATCCGTATGGTTTCTTAAACCCTTCGCTATTGCTTCAGGAGCGCCAATAAAAAGACCATCCCAAGTTTCGCAAGTCATATTATTCTCTCTGACATTTTGCACGTTAATGGCCAAGCTGACTAATTGTCGCATTTCTTTGAAGATGTATTTCAGTCCACAGATTTCCTTGCCACAAATAGTGATGTCCAAATGGCAAACGCAGCTGAATGTCAAATGTGCCCTCTGCATACTTTCCAAGTCGAGAGTTATCGTCGTTTCAAAATGGTGCAAAGCATCCTCTTCACTAACCAGCCAGACCCTCAACTTCTTCACAGATTTCAAATTCGCCCGGTAATCCGTGATCTGTTTAAACAAAGCCAGGCTAACTTTTTCCATTTCAAAAGTTGTGAGATTTGGATAGTTTCTGATGAAGTCCATGCGAAATTTGTCCACACAAAGCCAACTGGGTGATGCCAAGGTAATTTTCTCCAATTTTTTCATTGAATGGGGCATTTTGAACATAGAAGGTAGACTCACATCCATCGTCTGGTATTCCTTTCCACTCAGCTTAAGTTCCCTGAGCGTCCCACAATGTGCTGATAAGATCCTGTTGATGGTGTCCTGCGGGAACGGTATTTCTGATGCCATTATCTCCACGTTGGTGAGATTTGCATGTATTGCCTTGTTGTCACTTGGAACCATCATTTCCAGGTGCTTGGCAAGAAATGGACAACTGATAAGCAATGATGTCACCGTGTTTGGAAGGTGTATCAAGTCAATTCCAGACGGAAGAAGATCAGATTCAGCCCACATGCTTGCTGTGAACTCAAGCTTTTCTAATTTGCATGTCGAATTGAGAATTTGCTGGATGAAATAGGAGACCGCAGTGTTCTCCCGTAAGAAATTTTCTTCAGCTGGATCGTTGCCGTCGTTATTTGAGTTGGAATGGGAATGTAAAACAAACTTGATGCTCAGTTTCTTCAAATTGAGTAGCGAAAATCTGGGGAATAAGAATGGCAAGGTACAGCTTTTTGGGATTGCCATTTCCAGCGCCGTCAATCCTGGTCCGCATGATACCAGAAATTCTGAGAGGGCTTCCCAATTTTCAGGTACAAAAAATGAACAAACAAGACTGAGATTGATTGGAGGGATGAAGTTTTCAATTCTTTCGGGTTGGGCGATGGTGTCCACAAAACTGTTCAAGATTTCCTGTTCATTAACATCGAGGAATTCGCCTTGAGAGTCGACGACGGATGTGCTAATATTGTAAAGAGGATCATGGTTCCTTCGCAGCACTTGGGATGTGCTGACTAACCAACTCTTCTCAACAAGGCGAACATTTGGCACATCTGCATAGTTTACTTTGCTATCTGATGTGTAGATAACATGTTCCAGGATCTTTTCCCGTAACTGCAAATTATAAAAAAATAACGTCAGAGGATATACTTTAAGTAGCCGAATTTTAATGCTTACGTAACCATCAAAATTAAAATGAGATCTTACCAAATGATTTCCGAAAACCTTTTTCATAGATTCTTGCAGCTGGAGATCATTGGGCGTGAGTGTGGGTGGTGGTGCTTGGTCACCTTCGTCTGGGTCATCACTTTTTGCCCTCATTTTCTTCGTGGCTTTTATTGGTTTTCCGATTTCTTAACTGGACAAATCTAGCTTCAAATCTACTACTACAATGTCAGGTTACTTTTAC
Source organism: Entomobrya cf. arborea Gr-Col-00668 (assembly GCA_034699025.1). NCBI lineage: Eukaryota > Metazoa > Arthropoda > Collembola > Entomobryomorpha > Entomobryidae > Entomobrya > Entomobrya cf. arborea Gr-Col-00668. The sequence goes on from JAQIWN010003471.1 coordinate 6,737, forward strand.
TGATACTCAATAAAAAAACTCGTTAAAAATCGTGCGAAATCAGCTTACTTGAACAATATGAGTAAAATATTCAAACTGTGCAGGCTGTACAATTTTTAATTTCTTATTACCAAAACAGGAAATTCACTAAAACTTTTAATGGTTTGATAAAAGTGTCAGAGTGTCAGCCATTACATTGGTTTGAGGAGCAAGTTAGGATAGAAAAGCATTGACTTTGAGTTACATTCTAGTTATGATGAAATGCTTTGTGTGCGTTTCAAATTCCATAAATTATGTAATTATGCATATGATTACCTTCTTGAACGAAGCTCGCATGCCTCCGATTAAAGTTTCATAATAAATGTTTCTTTGCACGTAAACATACCGCAAATAGAAATTATATATGTACATGATGATGCACAAAATATAAATGCGAATTTACATTAATTAATCCTCATAGGTACTTTGTTAGCACTTTATCTTTCTTACAAGCTAAATATTGGTTAACATCTATATTTAACTTTATATCTAGTTCAATTTGAAAATTCTTTACAAACTTTAGATTCTTCTTCAGTATAAAAATGTCATAATGTTATTCAACCTTGGTCAAAGAATTTGAATTTACTATATATTTAGGAATGGAGTTTTTATATATGTATTTCGTTTTAAAATTATGTTATCCATCATACATATGTAATTCTGCTGTAAATCTTGTTATGACTATGATATTTTTTCAATCGTGTTTCTTTCACATCTTATTAGGACGTGATACTTTTTATATTGGGTTTGTGAATAAAGTTGTTAGTTGTTTAACTGAGAATTTAGTCTATTTCGCATTTGACGTAGATGACAATGCAGAGAAAGTTGAAAATGATATCAAGTGAAAAATGATGGGCACGCAATATAAAATGTCAAACATCTTAATAAAACTGAATACATTTATAACTGGTAGAATGAACATTGAACATCATTATCTTGGTTCATCTTCATGATAACAAGCAAACGTAAGTTATTTTCTGTTAGTCAATAAGTCAATTATTTTGCACAGAATTATTGTTATGAAGTTTAAAGGTTCCAGAAAAAGTTGCCGAAATTATCAAAGAGAAAGTTAGGGAAAGGTGTAAACGAGACTACGCTATCTATTATATCAGCTTTTTGCTTTGGGATTTGTCTACAAGTGAAATATAATTTACTTGATTTCTTTTTTGATTATCCATGTCATCACATCACTTTCAAAGAGTTCTTGAGTTGCTAATGGTAAATTTGCTGACTATAAAATATACTGCATTCAGTTCATCAGGATAATCTAAAATACATAATGTATGCCATGAATATTTTATGCGTTACAAAAAAATATTTCAGCACCACAAACTTGAGTGAACAAAGTATGTCCCTCTACAAATTTAAAAAGCTTTCACTCAGTAACACTATCCGGAGACATGAGATGAAAGCACCATCTGATTTCTTAACAACGGAACCCCGAGATGGTGTGACAGCCAATAAAACCATCACCGTTCAGAAATTCTGTGTTCTGTTTAGGTCTACTAGCTAAACAAAGTGGACTGCACTAAATAAGGCCTAGCTAGAAAGGATCATGCAATGGTGAAAGTATTTCAGCAACTTTGCGGAGTTTTCCTAAAAGCTTCACGGGTAGCCTAAAATGAACTTATGAACTTCACTAAATCAACAAACGATGGAGCGACGGTTTCAATATACCCCCGAAACAGTAGTGTTAGATGTTATTAATTTTTCATTTTTTAATACTTTTGCTGATCACGAATGATTTACTTTGGCAATTATGCCATACTCGATTTGGCTGCTCCAGGAAAACTTTAAATTCTTCACAATACTTGAATGATATAAGATGACGTTTATGAAATATCGTTTCTGTGACCTTTTCCATCATTTTTTTGTAATTTTATTTATGAAACATGAAATATCCAGAAGTAATTCAAAAAAAAACATTTTCCAGTAACTCAAGCGTTTGGTCAGGTGACAGAATTACTGTTTCATTGTGTGCAAATGCGATTTACAGTGTTTGAACTGGTGCAAGCATCAGGAATCAGGAGTAGTTAAGTAGATTGTAGATTTTGGTCTAATAAATTCTATGGCATGAACACAAAATGATTTAATGATTCTTTGTCTTGCTTTGGACCGTTGCATAATGCATGCTCATTGTCTTTTCGCAACTTCATTTTCCTTCTGGATTTTGTGAAGTTCAAGTTCAGTCGTCTTTTGGAATAGCCGTTGAGTTGTCCGTTGTCAATGTTTCATTTTTAGTGCTGTCTTAAATAACATGGCTGGTTTAACTGTTTCAGTTTTTCTGATGCTTTTGCTGGGAGTGTCCAGCTTAAACATTGGTTTGTCTTTAAAAATATTTCAGTTCTGTATCTTCTTAGATAGCATTTAATATTAGAGTTCTTGACAATTTTTGAAAAAAGGTTCAACCGAAAATCCAGAAGAAATGGGAGGCTACATGGAAGGCGACATTGTTAGCATAGCGCCCTCTTTACTTCAGGGAAGATCAAGGGCGGGGATTCTCGGTGAAAAATATCGTTGGCCAAATGCAACTATTCCTTATGAATTCGACAACGGGTACCGTAAGTCCACTTCATTAATAATTGTTTTCCATTAAACAAATAGAATTGATTTAAAAGTCTGATGGAAATTATTCCTCAGCAATGGCTCTCCGATACCGATTCCGTCTTGCCACTTCCCACATTTCATCAAGAACATGTATTAAGTTTGTGCCCCGAAGTAACGAAAAAGACTACTTACTCCTGATACAAGGGAAAGGCTGCTATTCCCATGTTGGTAGAATAGGTGGAAAACAAGAGGTATCCCTGCCAAATTCCTGTAACCGCTTAGGAATTTTTGTACATGAACTTATTCATGCCATTGGATTTAATCATGAACAGTCGAGAACTGATCGAGATGATTATGTGGAAATAAAATTTGAAAATATTAAGCCTGGCATGAGTCTCAACTTTGCAAAATTCGGGGCCAACATCATATCACCTTTTGGAGTGCCATATGATTATGGCAGTGTAATGCACTATAGTAGAACTGCTTTTACGAAAAACGGAGAAGCTACCATTGTTCCTAAAACCCGTGCAGAAATTGGTCAACGAAGGGGTATGAGTAGCGGAGATGCGACCAAGGTTAATAACATGTACTGCAAAAATAACAATAAGAACGATAATAGCCAACCAAATGAACGGAGACAATTAAAACTTTTTTAAATCAATCTAAATGTTTTCATAAAACGACTTGAATTTCAAAAATAGAAATTTAATTCGTCGTTACATACTAGTGTCATCAGTATTTTGTTTTTGACAGTTAAATTTATTATTGATTCGAAAACTAGGAGGAAATAAATTGAATGCAGTTTTTGCAAATTCGATATACCATTTTGTGATCAGCAAATTTATTTATCTTTATTTATTTATCTTCATTCAAAGATTTTATGGACAAGTATGCACTTAAAGTTGCTTTGAATAATTTGTTATTTTCATTTCCATTTCAGCCACACATACAATTATTTAATTTCTCATTTACAACAAGGTATTATATAAAATTTGAATTAAAATTTATTGTGTTTTAAACAAGATTAGATTGTTTCATTTTAAAAGTTTAACTTTCAGCACTAATGATCACTTTTTACAGCGATTATTTAACGCTTTACCAGCTTTAACCTTTGATTGATATCATTAAAAAGTCTTATTACAACACGTTTTCATTTCTGATTTCAAAGTGTTCTACGTTGCGTTGAATACTGAATGCAGTAATTAACAATTCTGTTGTTGCAGCAATAGTAATTATAATATACTCCAATCAATCGTTTCTTTAGTTATTTTATACTACATTTAGTATAATATTTAATGTGAAATTTTTTAATTGCAAATCGTGGATATATATGGCACGTAGATTATATATTTCTTCACATTTTATTTTGGCTTTTCCAATTATTTGTAATGTTTTTGAAATATCATTCTCCGAATCCATGGCTTTAATTAGCAAGTTATGTTTTGATTCATTTTGTAATTACTAAAATAATACATTTAATCACTTTGTGTACAAATAATATTACAGCTCAATAAGACAATTTGCACTTATGATTAGAGTAAAGATCGGATTTTTATTGATTTGATAGTACAGAATTACATTTTTATAAATTATGATGGTCAGAAATGATATTTGTATTTAAGTAAACACAAAATAAAACCCCTGAATTTGTAATAAACCAATTGAGAGCTAAATTGTATGTAACTATTTTTGTGCGTTCCAGCTTTCATTATTGAACACTGTAAAATATTATTTTTTTAAACTTACTTCTAGTTGTGTAGGTTAACCATTTGCACAAGTTCAAGAGATGATTTTAATTACAGATTTTATTCAATGTTACAGAATTTCAAGTGCTTAAATTTTATTCATTTCAAATATGCTCTTTCACTTTAATATTCTTTAACTTAGAGTATTTCGAAAGTATTCAAAAACAAACGGTTTATAAGTATCAAACTATCAGTACATTTTACACGATTAAACTCTTGTAATTATTATGCAGAAAGATATTTTTTTCTCAAATAAATTATTTTATTGGGTGGAAATCGGCATGGTTTATTGAAACCATTATTTTTTTTGATTCAGTGGGTCTGTTTTTATACATCACTTTTAACATATTTATTCGTTGTTCTTAAGGTTATAATAATTTTATGATTGAATTGCCAATTTAAATAGTATCGTAGTTACAACCAAGTTCCCCAGTTAATTCCTACCATTAACTTTGACGAACAGGTTTGTATTGATAAAATGTGTTATCAACAATTGAATGAGATTGTATGTAGAATTTTATTTTCCGAACATATTTTAAATACATGTACAAGTGTGTATTTAGTATATATATATGTATCTTTGCGTATTTCCATAGATGTACATTGTACACCTCATTTAATAAATTAAATTAATTACTCATACATTTAGATTAAATTTTGTAATAGTTTTTCGAATATAGTTCTAAGATTTTATAATACGTATAATCATATCATCAATAAATCGACGTGCGTTAAATTAATAGTCACACAATTAATTCGACACTTTGATCAAAAGTTTGTAAAAGAAGATGACTCAAAATACCACCTAGCTTGAGAACGCATTTGCCATAGGATTTATATTAATTATATTATTTGATGGATATTTGCTTGTGTATAAATTCTCTTGCAATCAATTATAGTAAGTATGTATAATGTATAACAGTATAATATATGTACTTTATTATAGTTTATTTAAAACACATCTGAAAATATTATAATGTCAGATCCCATTTCATTCATAATCCGAATCGTCATTAACATTAATCATCCTTCGGTACATTAATGCAGATTCCACTTAAGCAAGACGGCATTCACCTGGAGCTTCTGTGGCGTCCTGCACCTGCTTCTTGACTTTCTTGCTGCATCTTCGAATCAAGCTTCGGCTTCTTGGTTTATTCCTTCCAAAGGGGCTATTATCCTCTGCAGACAAGTAGTTTGGTGAAAGCGATGAGGGACTGGCAGGAACTTTGGTAGGTGTTGTAAACCCACTTGTGCCCTTTGGTGTGACCGGTGTTGTTGGTTCCTTCGTTGGCGTTGAACAGTTGGATCTTGAGTGAGCAGCACTCTTGGACCCAGCGTGTGCGCTTAAGCGTCGTTTCAGTCCGCAGGAAACCACAGAAGCTTCTTCTCCATCTTGCTGCAGTTGCTGCTGCTGTTGCAAAATTTTTGAAAGGTCGATAAAGGAGCGAAATACTTCACGGATGTTTCCACCACGTTTTGCTGAGCATTCCATTATTTTTGTTCTGAAAAAAGAGAAAAAAACAGACGAGGGAAAAATAAATAGAGAAAAATTGTAAGAAAATTGGGACAATCAATCCAAATAGACGATGACATCTCTAAACTTTTATTTCTTTTTTTTTTCAGAGAAAAGTAAGTATCAAGTTGAAAGCCTGTTTTTGAGGTGCTTCTTCGTGTGCGGTTCTCAAGAGAAAAGTTATTCTTCTTAAGCCCTTAGTAAAAATACGTGAAAGGAACTAAAGGCAGCATATAAAACACACAGAAAAAAATGTGATGAAAACTTGTTATTTCCAGTGGCATCATCAAGTTAGGTAAAGTGAAAGTAAATGGATTTTGTATTGATTTTTCCCATCAGCCAAACATCTGAGCAGCCTCATCATCCATTTCAATCATATCATTTCCTTTTTTTATCATCTCTTCTATTTTTTGTGAAGTTGACTGAAAAAAAACTTACTTGAGCGTCGGCAGGTGATCTGTGATCCAGTCGGAGATATCATCAAACTCCACTTCAACACTGGTTAGCTCAACGTC
>JAQIWN010003472.1:0-13068 GCA_034699025.1 Entomobrya cf. arborea Gr-Col-00668
ATATGGTCTTTATTTAAATTGGAATGAAATGGCATGTCATGCCATGCCTTCACATAAAAGCAATTGGTGATATTTATATGTTTTGTTAGAAGCTATTTTTGGTAATCTATGCACATTATTAGCAAGTTGGCACACAGCTCATAAATCTTTACTATTTTAAGAAAAGTTAACGTAAAGTTTTTTTCTTAATTATATTTAAAATGTCTCGAATTTTTTAATTGATATTGTAGCTTTTAGTATGGAGCCATATAAATTTTTATTCCTAATGCTAGTGCTAATGTCACAATTCATATTTATTAGGCGTGTGAGTTATTTGCTTCAATTTAGATTTTTTTCGTATAAAATTTTACCGTAACGGTTATACGCACGAGAACTGAAAGTCAGACGTTCTGCCACCGCTCCATCATCGTATCGTCTTACAAGAGTCATAAATAAAAAGTCAAGAGCAAGTGCAGAAAAGGTATGAACAGGCCTATGATATAAAAGAGCGAGAATCAGGCATGCTCATTCTCAAAACAAGTCATTTTAAAAACATGTTGTTGCATAATAAGCGACAAAGGGCTGTGCAGCGTCAGAGATGTCAGGTTAATGGTAATGAATACGGTGGTGGTGAATAAATAATCTCAATTATTAGCTTTAATTCTTAAAAGACGTATGCATAAAATCGTACAAAAAAATAGAATGTAGCCAGCCAGACCAGACCCGATCCCAAATTGAAAAAAAAAATCTGCTGAGATGATAGGCAGTTGAAATGAAAATTTGGAAAATAGCTGACAAAAGAAGATGAAAGTGCAACGGTCAATGTTAGTTCGTCGTCGTATTGCAATTGTTATTTATCATCACACGTACCCAATATTTGACAGTGCGGCTGTGCAGAAATAAAATGGTACACGAATGACAATTCACATCGTATCTTTAAAAAAATCGTCATCCACTGAACAAAGCAAGCTTAAATTATGATTTTGGATTGTTATGAGATGCGATTTGGGGTGTTCGAAAAAGGAAAAAAATAAGTAGACAACAGCTAGTCAGTGCGATTGTTAAAAATATGATAAATGATTACACAATTTATGTAGTTCACTTGACTCGGGATAGGATGATGAAATACTGGAAAATGAAAGGACGCAATTTTCAGTCCAAAAAGGGCAGTTATTGAAATGAATTGGTGAAGGTACATTTTTACAAGCTTTTATAGAGAACAGATAAGACAAACGTCAATCCACTTGTCACAGGCAGATTAAGGCGGCACATATTTGTACCCTTTACCCCTTGTACATGCATAAGGCAAATTTATCAATTTATCAGATTGTTTTTTTTCTCATTGCACAATAAGATGAAATTAATGACAAAGGGCTAAATGGTGGGCGTTATTAAAATGAGGAGCAAGGTGGTCTTGTTTTGTAGTAAGCTTTTGGATAAAAACAGAATTGTTATGAGATTAAAATGTGACGGAGGAATTTTTGGGGAAAGATAATAAAATTGAGATTTGCTTTGAATGACACATTTCAAATTCCTTAAGCAGTCATAATAATAAAAAGTTATTAAATGAAATTCTTAAAACGAACAGCATGTTGTCAGTGGTCAACAAAATTTATATGGTGCATATGTGGATTTCGACTTTTAGTTAGTAAGCTAATTTATGCAAGGGCTGTTACAATTACAGTAACAAACGCAAACATGGTTTTCATTAAAACGAATAAGGTGGTGATGATCACATAATAAAAGCATCTTCACTTTCACCAAGTAGGTTGCTCAATCTTTTTATAGGATTTATTTTGGGGTAGATAAAATTTTCGATTTTGCTGAAGGCAAACTGTAAATCTGTAGAAAAAAGTCTGCTAAAACTCTTTTTTTTTCTACCATAGTGCACCAACTCGTCGTAGGTGATAGATGATAATGCATGCGAAAAACTGAAAGTAAAGTAAAGATTGTTTTCTCAAGCTTGATGGGATGACATTAACCCCACCCAAACTGTCGAAATGGCGTGTAGCCAATTTTACTTCCAGTAACATAGACACACGATGAATAATTATTGAATGTAGATTTTTAAAGAAGAAAAAAAATTGTTACACATTCATGCGAGTGTAAACAAACTCATAAAGTTCATTCCCTGATCTGAAATACATTTAGAGCACGCTGATCGCTTGCTGTGTTTGTAAACATTGTAAAATATTACTCTGTACATATCAGTAACAAGGCAAGACAGAAAAAAAACATTTTCTTTTCGATAATACAAAAAATTCAAAGAAAAAAGAATGAAAGATTATATTTCTTGAAAGTGTCATGTTTCATAAAACTCCCTTTCCAAAAAAAGATTACGTGCTTTGGTAAATGTCTTCAATAAGTTTTCTTAACATATTCCTGTAAACGGTTATATCATATCATGTCTCCCATGTGAAAGATCAAATTACAATTTTCACAGCTGTCAAGCCAAATTATAAGAAAAGTGGATTACAAAACTATTTATTTTGTTTGTTGAATGAAGTTTGAGTCATAAGTCAGCAAGACGTCATTGATAATAGGTCGCTCTCAAAGCAAGAAATCCAATAACTTCCTCAAACTCTCAAAATTGATATTTTCCACGGTAAAAGCAAAAATGCATTGACACTGGGTGGTGGTGGCACTGTGACTGATATAATTTTTATTTGAACATTTTCTGTTAGGTAATTTTTGTTTGCCAGCAAAAAGATGGGACATTTATAGCATGTATTGCAACACATAATCCTGAATCCTGAGTGTTCTCAGCTAATCTATTTTTTAAATAATTTACCCCACACGATCTATTTATGTAGATATATACCTCCATGTCATCAGTCAGCATCAGCACTTAAAAAAAGTCGTATTTCACTTTCTTTTGGAATACATGCGAGCTTTTTAATCATTTTATAAAAATTATTCATGGTTCATTTTTGAAAGCACTCAAGATTTGGGAAGCAGGAGAATCATTACTGTCAACAAAAATACACTTTAGCTTTTACAGTTTCGAGTGCAGTAAAACTTCGAGAATAATATGGTCAACGTAATGATTTATGTTTATGAATATAAATCATCAAACTGAATTTGGTATTTTTTCTGAGATTTTAAAACACTCAAAGACAATGCTCACACCTTACCATTTCCTATTCTTTTACTACGATTCGCATTGCCACGTAAATATAAGTCCATATTGCACTTACATAAATAGTTCAAATATGAACTCATGTAACTTGGATTTTAGATAAAAATCAAAGAATGATGATGGTGATAATTGACTCCTATTTCTTGTAAAAGGGCCAGCAGTAGTTGTAACAGCAAGTTAAACATCAAACACTTACATCAATGCTGTTGTTGAATTGGATGTGCATAATTTGCCAACAAAAGCACGATTTCTCTTTTTCCCTTCCGCTAATGAAAAGGAAAAGGAGACGTGTAGACAAGGAACTCTTTGTGTTTGTTTAGATCTTCGATCCTCAGCGTCTTTGAGGATCCCATCATCATTATGACGATGATGATAACCCTTTTGTGTAGTCTGCTTCATAGCCATTGCATTGCAAAAAAACATCTCAAAGTAGTTGAGTTAGAGTGAGCATGCAACCAATAAAACAAAATGATATGAAAAGAAAATAGATGCGAAAACAGAAGTCATGAATTTGATGTGTAAAATGCATTATCGCCAAGTTCAAATTAAAAGTCAAAAGTATTTCCTAGCGCCAACAAACTAATTACCTAAGATCAATTTTCGAAATTGCATAGAGAAAGGTTGTATATTCGTGATTAATTAGAAAAATTAAGGGACCTCTGCAAAATTTAAGTGAAATTTCTAGCTTATAGCAGAAAGCATCATTCATTTTGGTCACACGCATTCGTGCAAACAAAACGAAAATGGCCTTGTAATGATATCATGAATGATAATCAAAATATACTGATTATCGAATCAAACACGATTCTTAAGAAAATTTGTAGTAGTTTATCTGCGTTTGGTTTGGTGTGGCATACAGAAAACAAGTTGTGCAGTAGCATCATATCGCACATTACAAACTACTATTATGAATGCACTAATTTCATATAACACAAGTGAGTATGTTTTACATTTAAATATTAAAAAACAAATCTTGTTTCATACATTATGATTGTAAGGCACACAATTTTTCAAATTTTGCAATTAAAATTATATGAAGTCGAGCAATTTTAAAATATCCATATTTTCATATCAAGTATATCTATCAACAAAACACTAATGATCAGTTATATGCGGTAGTAATCTAGATTTTAGATGTCTTTTCTTCCTGAAATTTTATCGCCCATTGTTTTTTTTACAAAAAAAAATGCCCTGAGAGTCAAGCCATATGAACTGTTTGTTTTTTCCTGTTTAATTTATTTCATGAATTACTTTTGGCATTCATTTTTACCCTTTGTTTGCTGAAGCAAGATCGTGATTTGAATTAAAAAAGTGTTGAGCGTGCAATTGTGGTGTGTGCAAAATCGAATAAATAATACAAAATAAATGCATGTATCACACACAAAATTAGCCTCTCCTTCTTCCTGTGCGATCAAATCCCACTTAATTTTGTGATATTGATCACTGCCATCAGTTACACGAATCAGTTTTGGAAAGTTTAGATATTCATCATCGTAAAAACTATAAGCAATCAAGTCTAAATAAGGCGACATTTTTTTGAATCAGATAATGATAGTCACTGATCAAGGTTTGGTTAAGTTTATCTACATCCAAATAAAGAAAGTTCAATAACGGTAGTATGAAAACACACAGACAAAGTATAATTTAAAAAATTGATATTGATTGATATGTGCAGTTGTGTCGTGTGCACTGCAGACGTGTGGATTTATCAATGGAATGAAATGACGTACGTCGTGTTGTTATCGTTAGTCTTTAGATATGTCTGTCTTTAGAATGACGAGACGTGGACTTGACAAAAGTAAGATTTATTTGTACTTTACTATTCAAGTGATCTATATGTCATTCACGCTGTAACTTCACCAAAATGTCATGCTTGATTCAATGGTCCATGCACCAAAATTAAGCACTGATTTAACAGTCTTGTTTGTTTTTATTCATGTAAGCGTACAATGCAATAAAAAAAATTATAGTTTAACCTTCCTTCCTTCCGTATAAGTCAAGTAGGTAATTGAGTATATCGATTATATAAGTTTGTGAAAGATGTCATTTCAATGACATGGGCTCAACAATTCGTTTAATAAAAGAAGCAGTTGTACACATTTGCTTTTTTAAATGATTAATGCTCATGTGTGCATAGAATGCAGATACAATTGCATAGCAATTTTATTCTTAAGCATCTCTTTAATTAATTATCTTGAAACATGAAAGTATTTCTGAGAAACTAGCCACTTCACTTTTGCGGGCAGTAGTAAAGATGTAGTGATTAAAAAACATAAGTATTTACGCACGTTTAATTTTTAACACTATTTGCACTTTGTATTCCCTTTGGCTATACATATTTGCGTTAAGTGCATGTTTACATGTAATTATTACAAAAATACGACCGCAACTCATTTGTTAATTGATGAAATATGTATTACCCTTTATAGTGAAGAGCACGCCACTTTCTATTTCGCATTCCCCACTTAAGTTGCCCTCAGTCAAGGTTAGTTAGTATGCAACCCATACAACATCTATTCAGAATTCAAGTGCAAAGTGCAATAAATGTTTAATTTATTGTAATTTATATAATCTAAATGGTAAATTGAATAAGTATGAAAGTAGTTTTGAATGTTAAAAGTAATCTAAAAAAATGTGCAAAATCGATATGTTCTAGTTATTGCTCTCATAACAAGTACGTTCAGTTCAGTAGCAAGTAGATTTTCTGAAATTTGATTAATGTGAATCAAAATTTAAAAATTAATCAAGTTAAGGACATTCAGTTGGTAGCAAAGCGTTAAGCGTTGTCGTTCATTCCATATTTTGACGCTTTAGCAGGAGCCAAAAGCCTGCAAAAGTGAGAAAAGGGCTGCGGCTGTTGAATAGATAAGTTTGTTAACTTGATATTTCATGACTTGAAAGAAGTTAGCTAAAGAATGAACAGAAGTAGAAAAATATTTGTACCTACCTTCTGCAATAACCATTTATACTAACGCGCGCTCATACCGCAAATACATAAAAAATGAAATTATCTTCATATTATTTGAAAATGACAGCTTGTTACCTTCGGCACCTTGCTCGTGTGTCGTTTGTCTAGTCATTCAGAAAGTTTCTTTTGAAGTTTTCCATTATGTGTTCATAAGCTTGTATTCTAAAAGTACAATGACAGTTCGAGTTTCTATCTCTAGCTTTCGTTGTAGTTTTGCACATGTACATTTTTATGAGCTTTTATAATTATTGTGTTTGAGGGTGGTACATAAATAATGTCCCTTGTTTTATGTCTAACAGGTACTAAAATAACTTTGAATTTGTATGGTGTACTACTGTAGTATAAACATATTAGCGCATAAATAAAAAATGGGTTAATTAGAAGCTTAAAGGTGTAATATAATTTCCGTAAGAGTGTGTATACACTCATAAAAATATAAAACTGACTATTACATCGGCAATACGTACATGAAAGGGCGGCATATTTCATTGGATGACTATTCGATGACATATTACACGGTTGTTACTGTCTATCATTTATTTTCTGTCAAGTTTTATTTTTAATTTTTACTTTGTGCTTGTACCGGAACAATGTACACCTTACTTAAGTTTTGTTTGTCAATGAGGTATACGGTCATCGTGATGTAGGTGGAAATCTTGTTAGAAAAGAAAGCGGACGGTGTGATGGTGGTACGTATGTAATTGTTCCATAACAATCGGCTATTGACGGTGAAGAAAAAGGATGCAATTTTCTCATTCATCATTGGAATTGCAAATTGCCTCCGTTCAACTTGAGTGAGTTACATATTAGGATGTAAAAATGATTTTTATAATAGCCAGTTACATGGCACAGGACGAAATAACATAAAACTTTACGTAGCCGATGATGTCGTCAATCGTGTAGAGTCGGATTCATTTTCATATATGGCCATTGTTCTACTTGGTCGAAACCAACCCTTTTTGTGTGTGATTTACTCGTTTTATTTCCTTTGTTTTTCGTTGCAACAATGCATCGAGTTCTCACTTGCCCGAATGTGGAAACACTTTCACCGATTATTAAAATTAAAATTGCCAAATTTAAGTGGGATACACACTGCCCATGTATATTTTAACTGCTTCAGTTATAGATATACTTTTGATTCAAAACTTTAAAAAGTCAACTATAGACAAACGATTGCAATGAAAACTTCAAATCATTGTGTTTGCGTAAACACGACATGCTAACAATAAGTCATCACAACATCACAATAAAATATTAAAATGGTTAATGTGATTTAAGCAAAGTACTAAAAATTGTGCATTACGTAGCAGTGCATAATATTTGGTCAATTTATACCTTCATAACGTAGCGTTTGGTTAAATATAGTAAATTTAAATGTTTGTACAAACAAACAGCACAATCTAGGTCCACTGCTGTGCATTGTGCAGTGAACCACCTCAATATTTACTATCTCCCTTCAATTCACAAAATCTTTATTTATAGGCCATTTAATATGCTTACGGATTTCCATTTATTTTTACCTGTCTATATTGACTGATTCACACAATATGCATATTGTAATCGCACACATAAATGGGCTTTTGCTGTTTCTTAATAATAATGATAAAATTCACGGCTGCATGAATGAGCAATGATAAAAAGGGTTAGAATTAGAACGCGTTTGATTGGGAAAAAAATGTGAATATAGGAAGGAAATATGCGAGACGTGCAATTGTTGAATGCGAAATGATAAGTACACAAGGTGGTGTTTAGAGTCACATGAAATGAAAAGATTCTTAATCTTTCTTCTTATGTTACAAGCTGCAGCTCGTGTATTAAAATGAAAAATCTTTACATCAGCATTTTCCTGAAAAATGAAAGAATGTAGTTTTATATGCAAAACCAAATAGATTTGCATACATTTTTTTAAATTAGAAAAATGAAGAAATAATTACAATCATTAAATTTGATTTCATTGAAAAAAATATGACAATTTCCTCTTCAGTATTTTTGCCGTTGGTAGATAGATACATGCTCACTAATGGCTGCTGTTATTATCACCACTGTTAAATCAGTTATCTAAAGATCGCTTTTGTTTGTTTGCTCTTTCATCTTCCCCACATGCACATGCAGATTTTTAATGATGTTTGTTTTTTGTCTTTTTTTAGGTCAGATCTGGAATCCCAGTATGCAAAAGGGTTGTCCAAACTATCTGCAAAGCTTTTGAAAGCCTCTAAGGAAGCAACAGGCTCGGTTGCTCATGCATGGCAAGCCGTTGCAGTTCAGATTGACACACAAGCTGAGCTCCACAGGTATGTAAACAAAATCACTGAAATAAATTCAGCACTATGTACAGTACTTGACTAACGAATGAATACAATAGTTTAAGTCCCATTGGTTGCATTTCGATAGAATTAAAAGTGAAGGTGTGCAATTTACAACAACAATGCAAGCGAAAGGATAAATTGAAAATTTTGTATAGCCATTCATTTTTATGGCTATTATTTGCTCTTTTCGTTTTCAGAATAATGAATTAAAACAGAGATGCACTCAAAAATTCATTTAAATACTCAACATTTAAGCTTTATACACATAAATCTTTTTCCCAAGAGATGTGCCTAATTATTGAAAATGAAGTTTGTTAAAATTTTGTGAATTACTTTACCATCTAATAAAACTCAAGTAGTGTACATCTTTCCATTTAGCATAACTAATCATCAAATCACGTATTCTGTGGCTTTTTAGCTTATTTCTGAAAGATGTGCATTTTAACTCGCACACAAATAAAACAAGCATAATCTCTTGAATTTACAGTTGTACAATATGCCTAGTCATTTTACTAGCTTTTACTAGTGTTTGAATATTATACGTTGGTTCCTTCGATAAAAATCTGCCTTCTTGATGATTGATATGATGATACGTTTCGTTTTGTGGAGCCATAATTGTATATTGAACGTAGGCGTCGGGTGTACAGAAAGGTAAATAACAGACATCATTGGTTTGTCATTGAAGAAGTATCAATTTCCTTTTTAAAATACAGTCTACAGAACATAAGATTAGGTAACAGTGTCCATAATATGTATTGTCACATTGAGTTGCATAAATTATTTAGGTAGGTGCTGAACATGCAATGTAAAAAGGTTTGATATATTAGCATAACAATGTCCTATAAATAATAATTGCGGAAACATAAGAAATCAAAATATTAATTATAAATCATTCCTTATGAATTTCATAATCAATCTGATATCTTATAATTTCCGGAGGCACAAGGCATTAGTTATGCAGGAATTTTAATAAAAATATGAATGAATAAAAAACTATTTTAGATTCATCATTTATTGAATTCTACTGTGTCAGAAGTAGTGCAGTGAAAGCTTATGGATAATGGAGAACTAAAATATGTCATGATTTTTTTAAAGTAAAACAAACGGAGATTCTAAAATATTTCTTCATTTAAAAGTGTTCTAGATTATAAATTTTTTGACAGGGTTAGTGACGTTTGAGTTCAATGACAGTTTCTTCAGTTTTGGTACATCATGGGGGGGCTGTACATTAGATGTACTGACAACTACTTAAGTAGCAACGAAGGATTATTTTTGGAATGTTACCGAATGTGGTCAAATAACAGTTATTTTTAAGCTGGTACAACCACATCACAAATACCTCTTTGTCTACGATGTTCAATTTACGTTTACGTATAAAACTAGCTTGTTTCTTACATTAGTCGAGTCAAACAGACCCATTACGAAAGCTCATCTTAGTTTTTGCAGGGTTCATAAAATTTTAACGATTCTGCAAGGAGAACTTGGAAATTGGATTATAATTTGGAATATTTTTTTTGGCTGCAAGTACGAAAGAATAAGAAAGCATGAATGCATCATGAAACCAAGAATGTTCCTTTCGAATTTGCTTCTCTTGACAAAGTCAATACAAACCTTTGACATTAAACTACCGTGAAAACTTTCAATCACTCTGTCCCACGTACATATAATTTTCATGCATTCAATTTTCATGACTTTCCTATGAGAAAAACATATATGTGTGATATTTTTTTCTGCAAATCGTGGTCAAAGGGAACGTCAAACTCAGAAGTAGGCGGTTTTGTTAGCTAAAACTTGTATGCATGCATATTCCTGTGCTCACGTTCGCACATCAATTAGTTCTCTGGTAAATTGTTCAACCAAATAAAAACCCGGATAAAGACTATTCATTCATGTACCATTTAAAGTCATGATCATGATATTCATGATGACGATGAGATGAGATTGCAGTTTACTTATTATTGCCAAAAAAAATCTTCAAAATCACAACATTCACCTCAACTCAACTTACGAGACCACTACCGCCATCGTCATCGTCGTTACCATCAGTTCTGCAAAGAAAAGCGTTTAATGACTTAAAACTGTTAAATTGCGATTGTACGTATAATGCGATCAACCACTTAAAAAGACAGGTCAACCCACACTATTTTCAACCCCAAAAAAGGTGCCAACGTAATAATGGCTTCGTAAAGATTAAGTTTGAGAATATTTTTGTAATCTTGGTTGTTTCATTGTTGCATTGTGGTTTTGTCTTTTGGAGATGCGATGATGATGCTTTAATGTTGTGTGTGTGAAGCAATCAAATTAATATGCGTTTTTTGAGTAACCAGCAAAAGAACTGCTTAATATATTGAATTACATACTCTATGATTAGGATGCATTTATGGTTGTGATTTTTTTAGCAAATTACTATGCAAGCTTTAGACTCTATTTCAACATGGTCATTGATCACGGTTGAAGTTAACTGCTTTCTGCTCTGTTATCATCAATCATGTTTGAAAAACAAGTAGAAAAAACACTTTAGCTTTGGAATAAGTTTTCACAATAGAACATATCATCGTCATTCTCCTAAAGTTTGAGATTGCCAATAACTTTGAATAGACAATCTATTTTTTCGGATTGGAAATAAAGAAACAGAGAAGATTCTCAAGTTGTTGCAATAGCTTTTGGTTTTTATGAGGTTCGCCAAAAAAGTGTTGACCTTTTGCTTAAACTTTTGTATGACTAAAAACTAAAATTCTAGTAAAAAAACACAATGCAAAAACTTATGCTGAGGCGAACCACAAAAACAGCCGAAAAAAGATTTTTTCTCAAATTAAAATTGGAGTTGTGCCACGTTAAGTGCAGTGCAGGTAAATGAATTTTGATGCTGTACTAATGTTGCATTGATATTATACTTAATGTTCAGTTAGTCAGTATAATAATGGCATGCTGTGGTAAATACAGGATGACAACGATGTAATTTTACATGCATATATGCATACATATACGTGAGTCTAATTGAAGCTTAAACGAAAAAAAAATGCAACCGTAAAATTAAAATTAATTTCTTACTATTAAACAATTTACGTAATAAATGTTTGCTAACAACTTACGCCATTCGTACGTGTACGAGCGGGCTAATCTCAGACAGTTACTCTGAAAATCCCTTTCCAATTTCCTTTTCAAGGCCTTGCCAAAAATGGAAATAAAAGTGGAAAGACTAGTCATTGTTACTTTTTTAGTCATGATACGATGTTTACAAACAATGATTTTGATTAATGGTGAAAACAATAAAGTTGCAGCAACTAACTTACTAAAGTTACTGCAAATAGCATTTACAGAACGTGTTTTGTTTAAAATGGGAAGAATAATGAACGTGTGTCAATGATTTACTGAGAATAGTTATTTTGTTTACGGGTTGAATTATATAGTGGATAAAATTAAACCACAGGTTTAGCTTATCTATAGATTCTGCAAATTTTATGTTTGCACTACAAGAATGATTAATTCGCATTGGCGTATCATGGCATGATATTCTCACATTCTAATCATTTCGCAATTTTGGGCTTCCTTGTCTAAGCAGTTCTTACTTAGAAGGGCAAGGTGAAGTACATCCAAATAAGGGTTCCAGGTGTGAGTTGAAACTTGACCTGAAACTCTTCATATTTCAGTGCATTGGATATATTTAGTTTGAGATTGATTGAGTTACAATTGGATCAATTCAAATGTATTTTGTTTCTTTCTACTTTCGTCTGTGTTAAGTAGCAGTTACCCTCTGAAAATACTTTTAAAATACTGCTACTTTTAATACAATTTTATATGATTAAAAAATACTGTATATCATAGCGTCATTAAATTTGAAGATATGTAATACAGTGGGCTGGCCATTATTCAAGACCTATAAATAAATGCATATGCGTAGGTACAGTTGGTTTCGCTTTAAATTATAGCTTCAATTAGTAGAATTTTTGTTTGTTTCATCAAATGAAACAGAGCACGACTAAAAATAAATCGTAAGTAATGGGGATATACCTACTTCAAATCATTTCTTGGTTTTTATGGCCATAGTTTTCGTAATGAAATGCGTGCATATAATAGGAATACGATTGGCAATTGGCAACTGACTACAAGGAAGTTATTTCACTTGAAATAAATTAAGAGTATTACGTCCAAAAAGGACTCGACATTCCGTTTGGGTATGGTAATATTATTTGGATCCAGAGCGACTTTTCCTAACAGAAAATTTTACTGTATATTATAAAACGCTTGATTTTAAATTTCGAAGTTCGAACTCACAATCAGCAAAAATGAGTTAACTATGCGTTTTGTGTATGTCATGAGTAAATTTTACGTTTGAATTAATACTAATTCAAGTTAAAAGTATTTACCTAATATTACAAAAAAAAAAAAAGTTCACTTCCATTTTTATGGAAATAGATTCTATCAACAATGGTCATTTCAGGGTATAGCTTATTGCGTCATAACTTTAAAAATTTATATTGTGTGTCTTTTACAAATATTAGTCACACACAACACCACACAATTTAGTAAGATTTCCATAAAAGTACTTGCTGACTGCTAATTGCACCTCCAGAGCACGTAAAGAGTTTTATTATGTGCTTACAAGAAGGCCAGATGCAGTTTGTGCGATCGATCGCACAAACCTAGGCACATACGGTAAAGGACTTCAAAAATCA
>JAQIWN010003473.1:0-13066 GCA_034699025.1 Entomobrya cf. arborea Gr-Col-00668
GATATGGATTCTTCTCATATTTTGTAATATGTTTTGCTGATCTGTAATAAAGACAATACATACATACATACATACATTGGTCTGTGTGAATTTTTTTGTGGGTAAAAATTTAGACTTGTAATATTTTTTGCTGTAAACTATAGATAAACAAAGACATGCACTTATGAAAATAGGTAAATAGCGTTTTAAATAGGATATTACTCATTTATCAATATTTATAAACACAAAGACAATTTTTATAAATAATCACTATAATAATAATATAGTGGTTCTGTAATTCAAAATACTTCGTTTGTTTATCGAAATATTTTCGATTTGTTATTGAATAATTTTTTATTTGTATTTTCTCAAAAATATGTGATTCAAAAAATTACTTTGACAGAGAATAAAGTATTTGATCTGATACCAACTAAATTTCACTGCTTTGAACAATATTTGTATCAATATCCTAAAAAAAAATCCATATAACCCAACGAATTTCCAAAACATAAACTAATGTTGCAATAAGTGTACCTACACTCCAAATTACAAAAAACAACTAGTATATTACCTTTCATAATTGGATTTGAATGTAGTACACTTGACTGTACTATTCGTAACTGACAGCCACTAATTAAATTCTGTAGCCATTCCAATATACCGGAACTAGCGGCAAAGCCAATCCTCTTTATAAAATTTACTGGAACCCGACCCTCAACAAGTAGTGTAATTTGACGGGGTAAAAATGATTTGATTCCTACATTTGAATATGAGTTTAAAACTGAAAGTAGCTTAAAATACTTTTTGGCTAAATAATCTGGCAGCAACCAAACCGACTTTGTAGAGCATTCCTTCAAGTCGTTTAATATTAACAAGATTTGGCCGTCTAAAAACTTTCTTTCAAATACTTTTGCCCACTTAGTTCTCTTTTCTTCTTCGAAAAATACTTTAGGCACTATGAATCCAATCCTGTTTTATGGAGCTAAATTTTTAAAAGGCTCAAGGGCAACTTGCGTAAAGTTAGGATGAACTGTTTCCTTTCTAATTATTGTATTTGTCCCATTGTACTCTTAACTTATGTAGCTTCGATCTTTCATTCGATAAAAAGCCTCATTTTTCAAATATTTTGCTACCTCAAATAGTGCAACTATCGTTTACAGTTGACTTTAATGGTCAATTTAAACGATACCAAGTTTTTAATCTACACTGTGAGAAAATTCTCAAATTATTGATTTGATTTAACATTAATGGGTATACAGTAATTTTGTGGGAATTCTGTTCCTCGGCAAACTTCAATTGAAGGTTAAAGTAGTTCCACTAAAAGAAAAAAAATTAGACATATATTCGCAAATCTGACATTAATTAAAAAAAACTTTTTTTTTTACATTAACAATATAGTTAGCTTAGCAATCAGTTATTACGAAGATGAATGAAATTTATCGTAGTTATGCGATTGGTTTGTCTGTCTGTCCGTCCGTCCGTCCGTCTGTCTGTCCGTGCACTTTTTATCTTCGACATCTTTCAACCGATTTACTCCAAACTCGACACACAAACACCTTAGGTCAAAGGCTTCTTCGGTAGTGATTTTCAACCTCCGGGGTCAAACCCCGTGGGGACAGGTGGTCAAACAAGTAGACGTGTTAGCTAATGGGCGAATTTTTTTATCGTGTATTTCGATAGAGGAGTCGAAGTAGATCAATTTTTGTCGAGAGACTACATGTCAAATCATCGACTTAACTCAAGATATCGAAGACCAGTGATCGGGACTCCAAAATCGTTTCAAAATGTATGGTCGTATTCGTCTTCGTATATTCGTCTTGTCTTGACATTACTTAATCTTAAATATTTGCTATTGCTCAATAGATGTATTGAAAATAGTTGAGTAAAAAAAGAAAGCCAGCTTATCACTTACGTGCTTTGATTTCAAAATCTTGCTTTGTGCTTTGATAATCATAAAATAATTTACAACGCTCCTAACAACAACAACGTTACAGTATTTTGTACAATATCATCACTAATGGATAATCCTAATTTTGCATTAGCAATACCATAAGGTCCAATTTGTAATCCTATTGGTCTACAAGATCGTAAAATTTTAAAATTCTCTCTAGTTTTAATCACAAATTTCCAATATTGTTGAAACAGCAGAGAATTTTTATACGGAATATTTACCATTTGCGTTAGTAAAATCACTACAACAAATCCAATAACTGTTACAGGTAAAACAGCCAAATAACTGTAGATATGCAATATATTATACATTTTTAAAGTTGCAAAGGTACAACAAGAAACAAATAATATTCCGATGAAAGTCAAAACAACAGAGAAAGTTTCAAATGTGAAATACCCTTGCATAGTAATAATTTGCATGATTTGATAGCGTTTAACACAAGATTTAAATCTAAATTTTAAAAAGTTTGAATAAGGCACCTTAAAATAATGAATTGTTGAAGAATAGATAATTACCCCTTCCAAGATTGAAATAATCAAAAGCATTGCTGATAAAAGTGTTGTTTGGCCGTATAAAACAATCACACAATATCCAATTCCAACTAATAGTTTACCTAAAGGGCGGAGTTCACCGAATAGTAATTGAATAGGATCATAATTTATTGCAAAGCATGTTCCTAAATGTCCAATATTAAAAAGAAAAAAAGGAACTGTAAATCCATACATGAATATTTCTTTAAGCGAATGCTTTCCGAATCGGGGAATAGAAATAGGTTTATCTAGATAGCTTTGTGATGAGATGTTAGCGTTGATTGGTAGTAAGGAGCAACGTTTATTTAAAACTTGTTGAATGCTTTCTGATTCCGTGTATTCTAAATGCCAGGCTGACATTAACATTATAATTGCACAGATTACTGCAGCGTAAATAATCAACTGATCAACGTGCCTTGCTGTGTAGGATTTCCAATTGAAAAATAACCAGGATATTCGCAAAAATATGAATGGCATCAAGAGAAATGCATAAGTGATGAGAATTAAATGTCGTATGGCTTTGTAGGGGAAGTGGTTGTATTTTGGGTTTGGTTTGGCGCAACAGTTTTGTACATTTAGTGTTAATGGTGTTGGTACAAGTTTTTCAATAAGGGAGTGTACTTTAAAAGCTCCCAGAGTTAAACACATTTTAGTAAATTTCTGATTTGAATTTTTTGAAAAGATGTTCTTTATTATATCTTGTTTAAAGAGAAATGATTTTAAAATGTTAACAACACATGGTTATAAGCTCATCGATTTCATTTTGTTTTTTAAATAAAATATAGTTTTAAGCATTCCACTGAATTATTTAAGGTTTTTTTTAAAAGTTACTTTACTGACTTTGTTAAAGTTACTTGCTGCTAAAAAATACTTTGTAAGAAATTTTAGGATAAAATATACTTACATTTAGATTAAAAACATGTGGAAAAATTGTAACTCCTTAGCTAGTAAAATTCCTCAGTAAATAGTTAAATAAAAATCGATAAAATTATTTTTTATATCAAACGAATAACAAAAAAATATCATTTTAAAATTTGAAGCAAAGAACATGCTTACAGAAAAACTTGCCCAATATCAGTTTTAAATTCTAACAATTTTTCATGTGGTATTGAAGTGTTCAGTATTTGAAATACATTAAGGGAAAAAAAATCAATTAATATCTTATCTTATCGCGTAACTTGTATGACGTATTCGAAAAAATATTTAGCATGGGGTTATGCATGATCGAAATCGTTCATATGATTTTTTTCAACAAAATATGCTTATGACTCAATATAATAATTGCCACAAAATATGAATTTTCCGTTAAAATAATTAACAAAATAAAGTACATTATCCAATTTAGAGTTTATTTCTTGACGTAATAATTAGTTCTATAATTATATCATAGTATAATTTACAAGGCTCCTAGCAACAACAGCGTTACTGTATTACGAATTATATCATCACTAATAAATAAGCCCAGATTTACATTAGCCATACCATAAGGTCCAACCTGTAAACCGATTGGCATGCAAGAGCGTAAAATTCTCAAATCCTCTTTTCACCTTACAATTAATTTCCAATATTTTTGAAACAGCAGAGAATTTTTGTATGGAATATCTACCATTAGCGTTAATACAATTGCTATACTAAAACAAATTATTGTTACGGGTGGCGCAATCATATAAGTGTAAATATGCAATAGCTTGTACATTTTCAAAGTTGCAAATGTACCACAAGAAGCTAATACTATTCCTATAAATGTTAAAATTACAAGAAAACGTTGGAAAATACAAAAACCATGCAAAGTTATAATTTGCATATTTCGATAACGTTTTACACAAAATATAAACTTTAACTTGAGAAGAATGGAATACGGCGACCTAAAATAGTGAAAAGTTGAAGAATAAATTATTACTCCTTCCAACATAGAGATAATCAAGAGAACTGCTGATAAAACTGTCGTTTGGCCGTAAAGCGCAAGTATTGAGTATTCGATTCCAACAAAGAGCTTTAGCAACATGTTCTGTTCTCCGAATACAAGCTGAACTGGATCATAATTTATTGCAAAACATGCGCCTACAAATCCAATATTAAAAAGGAAAAATGGGACTGCAAATGCGAAAAGTAATATTTCTTTAATCGAATGTTTTCCAAGTCGGGGAATTGAAATGATTTTGTCGAAAATATTTGGTGATGATGTATTAGTATGTATTGTTAATAAGGTGCACCGTTGATTTAAAACGAGTTGAATACATTCAGATTCAGTAAATTCACAGTGCCAGGCTGCCATGAAAATAATTATTGCGGTTAGTAGTCCAAGGTAAACAATAAAATGGTCTATGTGCGCTGCTGTGAAAGACTTCCAGTTGAAAAATAACCAAGTTGTGCGCCACACAATAAATGGAATCAAAAGAAATGCAAATGTGAGGAGAATTGAAAATCGTATGGATTTGTAGAGGAAAAGATTGTACGTTTGACTTTTTGTTGCAAGAAGGTTTTTTAAGTTTAGTGTGTAGGGTGTTGGTACAATTTTTTCGACAAGGGAATGTAATTTGAATACTCCCAGAGTTAAAGACATTTTTTTATAGGAAATATTGAGAAGTTCTGTTTTCTCTCTAGCTTTTTAAAATTTATAAAAGGTAAAGTTATGGATTGATTGAATCTTGTGGTCTTATGACCGGATAATTTTTAAATGCTTGGAATGGTTGGTATAGCTTATAAAAGTTATTTTAGTTATTTTTTTAAAATACGGTTTTAAATATTCCTTTCAATAAATAAATTCTCATTTGGAATATTTAAGGTACTTTTATTGATGTTTTGAGACAACAGCGTATTCTAAAGTACTGCATGCCCAGTAAGTTAGGATTTTTTTAAAATAAAGCAAAAGCAAATACTGCACTAAACATTTATTTGATTGGATACGATCAATACTTGAAAATTATCAGGTCATGATATCAATATATGTATCTAAGTTACACAAAAAACTTTTGGGCTGCATATCTACATAACTTAAAAGTGTAGGCATATAGTTTTGACTATTGGTATAGTTCAAATGTAATTAATATATTTCTAGAATTAAAGTATTTTAAATCTTTGAGAATTTGCACAGTATATCGTTTTTGTAGTATATATAGTTATGTAAGAATACTCTGCAGGATTTTGTTTTCCAAGAGTAAACTTTCAAATAATGTATTTAAGTCCTTGTTGCAGTTTTTTGAGTGTTTTAGAGACCAGGTTATTTAAAATTTAAAAAGAATACATTACTAACAAAAATAAGGGCATTGCAACTTTCCGATTTTGGGCTCTGAAACACTAAAAATCGACCAAAAGCAAAGTTATTCAAACTAAATGGTTCAATTTCTGCTGCAACAACTCATTTGAGTTGTTAAAACTTATCTAAGAGAAACCATATTTAAGTCTCACTTTAAGTTATTACAAATTTGTAATATAATATTCGAGGGTCGAACAAATGAAAGATTTACATGTTTTGCTTAATGTCAAGATTTGGTTTAGAATTAAGTACTTACTAGGCAAACGTGACATTTTTGTCCTGCTACTGCATTAGCTAAATAATTGACAAATTGTTTGTTTACAATTACGCTCAAATTCTACTGTATAATTTCATTGTTTCATTTTAATATGCTTGTATTTTTCGTTTTTCTTAGAATGTCTGTATTCCACATTTTAAGTTTTATTTTGATTTTTTTCATTCTAATTTGAGCTTTATCATTTAATACCTTAATGGACATATTTGCGCGAGTGTTTGAGGTAAATTTTCTGCTCCATAATAGCATGCAAATGTTTCGATACAATTTCTGCAAAAAATTTCGAAGCCTTTTCATAGTCAAACTTAACAAGTTACAATCAACTAATATAAATGTAACAACTGAAATCAGAAAACCAATAAGAGGTATTATACAAAAAGAGTGAACTTGGGCGCCGCTTTCTTCAGAAACTGTATGATTCCAGTAATCTGACTTCAAAGATTTCGCTTTCACCATGATTTGCCAATCTACAAAGTCCTGCCACCACTTTTGAATGCCTGCTTCAAAAACGTACTTGAATTTTGACAGCGTACCCTTTGGAGCTGTACCCCAAAATGTATAACCTTTAAGCATATTAGTTATAACATCTTGTCCAAAATATGCCGGTTTATTTAATGCTTTGAGCATTTCATACAATTGAATAACATTTTCTCTAGGTAGTATAAGAGCCGCTTTTTCACATTTTAGTAAATGATCGTCTATTATTTGTTTCTGGTAGAGATCGATGTTATACAAAATATCCTTGTAATTCCAACCCCAAATCATTTCGGAATGCTCGAGGTATTTCATTTGATGCGAAATTTCACTTGATTGATTTTTCAGCACTTTCCACTTATCTGGTGAAAGTTGTGCTCTTATCGAGTCTAGCAGCTGGGACACTACTGGATATGCTTCGTGGTCATTTTCCTGGAAATAATCCTTTCTGTCATCAGGTTGTCCTTTAACCTGGCGGCTCAAAAATTCATCAAGTTGAATTGGAC
Organism: Entomobrya cf. arborea Gr-Col-00668; assembly: GCA_034699025.1. Lineage (NCBI taxonomy): Eukaryota > Metazoa > Arthropoda > Collembola > Entomobryomorpha > Entomobryidae > Entomobrya > Entomobrya cf. arborea Gr-Col-00668. The sequence goes on from JAQIWN010003473.1 coordinate 6,971, forward strand.
GAACCAAAACTTCAAATTTGTTTTGAATCAAAGTATCAAATGTATCGAAGGGAACTAACGGTGGTCCAACAGTTAGGGTTGTAATATTATCACCTTTATATAAATTTCCCAAGTAAAAGAATAACAATGGGATCATAAAATACAAGAAGTAGTAAGCTCTACTTTGTCTAAAATTTTGATTTCCAAACAAAGAAACTGATTGGTCCATTGCAGTTGCAAAAATTTCAAAAATTAGATTTTTGGTAGAAAGCATCTGTTGAAATTTATCAGTTGTAGGATTCAGGTATTTAGTTATTTGAGAAATTATCAAGATAAAAATAATTAAAGTTGCCCAAAAATATAAATCAAAAACTTCAAACAATCCTTTCAACAGGAACAGCCAATGGGTTTTTTCTTTATGGCAGCTTATAAAGCGTAACTGTGATCTTTGAAAAATTAAGCTAGGAGAGTAAAATAGTCCAAGGTGCTTGCCTCCACTTGGAAGTATTGTAAACCGAAGTTTTGGATGATATGCCACAAGTTTGAAAATGGGACATGTATTTTCTTCGTAAAGTCTATAATGCGATATACCTTCCATATTATTTAACTGGTAAATTGTTGAATTATTTGGTAAAAATATCCCAATTCGATGCATGTCTGCTGCAATCGGCATTTTTTGTACTTGGTATTTTAAAAAATCCCATTTTTGAAAAAGTTGTAGAAGTAGTTTTCTGGTTACCCCGGTAGTTTGGGGAAAGTTTTTATACGGGAAATTCAAGTCAGAGAAGAAAACATCAACGCGAAAAGAAATTGGGAACTTAACTGATTGCCTTGTAAGAATATTGTCTAAATTTAATGAAATTAGTTCCACGTGAAATGGGTTGCAAGGATCACAATAAGGACAAAGTTGGAACAGGCTATTTTGATCATTGGATATATAATAAATTAGTACTTCTTCAAATGATCGAACAAGTCTGGCGTCCCCTAAAACGGTTGAAATCCATTTATTAGTGTCTATATGGCTGTTGCAAATGGAATCCTTTGAAGCACCGCAAACAAGTAAGGAATACTTTGAAACTGTGCTTAACACCGCGTAGCGCCAGTTTTCAATTTGATGGTTATGAAACATATTTAGCCAAAATGGGTCTTTTAATATCGTCCCCAGTCGAAGATTATCATAGTAAAGATTTGGGGCAGTTGACTGAGTGGGAAGATACCAGTAAATGTTAGCCTCACACTTGGATCTTTTCGCTGATATGATAAAACGGTTGTTTAAAGTCATACGAATATATTTGTTCGACCACTTGAAATAATTTTGGAATTTCTTTTGTAACGGAACTGCTGCTTTGGTTATATTGTGATCCTGAAATTTCCAAAGTAACCATTGCTCTTCAGTTGTATATGCTCTAGATTTCCATTCATATGGCCACAAATAGTCAGAATTGAGGAAGGTGAGGTAGCATATTAGAGTAATTGGTTGTGCTACTCTTTCAAGGTTTATATCTAAACCATCGAAATTGATGATACGAACGGTGCATTCAGAAAACAAATTGATTACGGCATACTCATCTCTGTGGATTTTTGAGTTGTTGTTTGGAAAGTTTAAAATTGAATTGCAGCTGGTTGGAGTAATTAAAAATTGTAAAGTTAACATGAGATAAAAAGTACTTTTTAAAATAATTAAAAAATGCGATTTCTGTGGATATTGCATTTTTATTTTTTGGTTTGTTTTTTGGCTACTGATGTTTAAAACTTTTACATTATGTCTGTCCTGACATTTGAATGTTACTGAAAATTTTCCATCAAGTGCCAAGATTTAAAAACTAGTTAACACATTTGTTATTTTAAGATCTTGAAAATAGTTAAGAATTTTGCTTATAAGCATAATAGGCGAAAACTTTAAATTATGGTTATGATTGGGGGCGTTTAATTTATAGACGGACGAATGGAAATTGACGTGCGCATAATTATTTATTATTTTCATTGGAATTGAATTGGATAAAACGTTTAACAAACTCTTTCAATTTTTAAAACTATGTCAATTTATTCTTCTCATATCACATACGTTCAATGTTCAATATCAACCGTTGTCCTTTGCAATCTACATATTTTGTGCAAAATAGTGGTTTACAAATGTATTATTAGGAATGCTCAATCTTTCTAAAGACGGAAATAACTAACTCGTCGCAAATTCAAAAGGAATAAGTTCTGGTGATGATATACTAAATTGTTATAAATTTAAAATAATTGCCATTCGTGTCACATATTTTCTTTGAAAATTGCGCCTAAGCAACCTAAACTTTAAATAATTTGTCAACAATGTGCTAATGTTTTTGTCTAAACTTACCATTAAATAAAATATCAAGTGCTTCTAAATCGTTATTATCTAAATAGTGTACATTAAACATTTCAATTGCAATATATTTAAACGTTTGATATTTAGGTTTTTAGGAAAAGAAATAAATTCTATCATATCACACATTGAAAGAAACAAATTCACTGAAAGCCATTCCCAAAATGTGAAAATGGTTCAGACATAATTTTTATCAGCCGTTGAAAAACAATGTTGGTTTAATAAAAAACTGAACTTGTTTACTAATATATGTGTTGAGTATAAAAATGACAAGGATGTATGTATACTTTAATTTGTTTTTCAAAAAATCGGATATACTACAACAAGTTTTTGATATGGCGTTTGTATTGAATTACAATAACTAATTAGTTTAAAGAAGAAAAATGGCCAATTATTACGTCAGAACCAAGCTGCCTGGAATAAAATTACACTTTCCTAAGAAAACCAAAACTCAATGTATGTACAAGGTGAAACTTAGCTCCAGTGTTTGGAAATTTAGAGGTGCAGTTGGTGAGCCGACGTATGGATTTGATTCCCAATGCCATTAGCAAATATTACATATAAACAAACTCCTCTAACACTACCTTAAATTTTAAAGCATTCAAGTTACATTATTTGTAGATGCAAATTGAAATGTGGATAAGAAAATTCAATTTCACTCATACCAACTCATTTTATTAGTATTTTAATTAACTCAATATTCAATTTGCTTCAAAAAATTAATTTTTGTGTCAAATGGTGTATATATAGTGTTATGATTATTTGAATGTTTAAATAATTAGTAGGATTACTCTTCAGCCAGGGATGGTATTTTCTAGTACCATTGTCAGTCAAATCCATACGTCCGGTCACCGACTGCACCTCCAGATCTCCAAACACTGGAGTTAAGTTTCACTTTATAAGTAAATTCAATTTCTGTTTTCTATGGAGGCTGTGATTTTATTTCATGCTGCTTACAGCTTTATTGGGACTAAAAATAAAGTTTCTAATTTAATCCCAACAAAGCAATACAATTTGAACTTATATTCGTACCGATTTCATAAAATTGTTCCAAACAACCCAACGTATCACCTGATCATAAAATATCGTTGCTATAAACACATCCATGTTCCAAAATATCAAAAGCAACTATTCTTAATACTTTAGCTCACCTAATTCCACTTTCTTGTTTAAATAACCCTTTTGAACTATTAAACCATTACTATAGAGTGGAATAATTTTTTCAAAAGTCTCAAAAATGATAAATATTAGACGTGCCATATTACTTGTTTTTATAGATTTAAGTTAGTAGTAAATCAGCAGTCTTTCGAACAATAGCTTCTCCTGTTTTATAATTTTAGATAATTAAAAATAAAATTCGACTACATAATACAATCCAAATACTCATTCTCAGCTTACCTATTCTTCCCATTTATTCTGAATGTAAACAAAATTTTTTTGAAAATAGTAATTTAAATTTATTTTAACACTATTGTTTGATTTTCCAAGTTGCTTCCAAAACCTAAAATTTACCACAACATTGCACATGTCGACCACCTTTATTTCTAAGGACCGAACCAAAACAAGTACTGAATTGCATAATGGTACAAATTCATACTCGAATATTCTATTCTTCCGTTGATTCCACCAGTTACAAAAACACTCAATAAATAAAACCAACAGCACACAAAAACACAACGAAGACCACAAAATAACAACAGCCAAAACTCTCCAAATGCCAATTAAGTCTGGTTTATTTTCAGCAAGTTGCTCAACAAACACATCTCTATTCTGATTTACCTCGGCCCATATCGCAAGTTCGTTCCATTGATGAAGAAAACCTGCTTGGTCAATTCTACTCAATGTTTCCAAAATCCAGTATCGATTTGTCGTGTAAGCCACAAAAAAATAAGGTCTTCTGTTTTGCTCTTCCTCAACATTTAAACATTCGATAGACTTGCTTATATCTTTGTACTCTTTCCTGTCATGTGGTAGATACCAATTAAGCCATAACCCTTTTCGATACCAACACGCTTTTCGTGTAACATAGTTCATGTAAAAGTTTGGATCTGATTTTTTCCCAACACATACCTTTTTTTCACTTGCGTTGTATGACGTAATATTGCAATCACCATCGACGCCAAAATTGTAACCATTCTTATATATTTCATCCTTTGTTTTAAATGCTTTCGGTTTTTCGCGTACTGTCACCAGACTGCCCAACTCCATTTCATATCGTGTCCAAAATAACATACAACCAATTACAAAAAATATAAGATGCCTACAATTATTTGGGATTTTCAAAGGACATCTGGTAGCCAAACAATAAACTTTAACTAAAGTCTCTATTATTTTAACAAATGAAATTTTTGATTTGTTCAGTTGTCCAGTGATTACAATACAACAAAGTGTGAATATAACACCAATTTTCCAGGACATGGGCACCGTCCAAATTTTGTAATCAATAATTTTATGATTTAACTCATCGTAAAAGTCCTGGCAATATATTATATACTGACCAGAAAAATATTGCAGACGAATGCCTTCCACATAGTTTGGTTTAATATGACGAATTTGTGTAGCATCTTGTGTTAAAAACTCCATAGACGTGCCATATTGCTTGCCAAGTCTTTTATATGACATGTTGTGCTTTTTCGAAAGTTCTACAGCAACAAGTTGTGTGCCATAACAGTATTTACCAGAGTTTAACTCTGAATATATTCTAAGATTATAAATTAAGTCACAAATGTACTCTTTTGTTTTCGAATTTTGAAAAAATTTGTCGGATACATAATTGAAATAAGCGGGAAATTTATCGTTATTTGCGTTGTAATACAGGTGTTTGTGCAGACTCAAAATTGATGTATCAGGATTACTACTTAGTAGATAGTCTTTAATATTATGTTCATCTTGAATACAGTATTCGACGCAAATTATTACGTATTCGAAACCAACTTTGGCAGGGTTTTTGAACAAAGATATTTGTACAGCAAAAACGAAATCCATTTCAACATAGGATGGATCTTTTTCTTTATATTTTGGACAAGAACAGTCGCTATTTGCATCAGGCGAACAAAAATCACTAAGGTTTTCAGGCTGATTGGATAAAATCATGATGGTTCTTGGTAGTAATAGTAATCGTCTGAATATCTGTTTTGCGTTTTGTAGAAACCTGTCGAATGACGTATAAGTCGCGTCTTCAATGCCGCATTTTAAGGATAAATGAATTAGACTGGAAGGTCCTATAAACCTTGTAATATATTTATTCAATGGGATGCTGAATGACGCTGTGAATCTCATTTGAGAAATTGGCTGCGGGTATATATTGTAACATTGTTCATCTATGTCTGAATCTATTTTACCGTAAAAGAATAAGGTCAAATGTTTATGAAGTTGTGTATTGGGGCCAAATATGCCTGTTAATATTTTGCAAGAACACTGTGTATGTTGAACCAAATTATGAATAATGGTTAAAAATAAAATAAATTTAATAATGGCTTTATAGGATTTCATTTTGGATTCTAAGCGTTCTGATATTTTTTCGGATGTTGGGAAATTAACAGTTTTTTTGTGGATTTATTTTGACTAACTTTTCGGTTTAAGGTTTTAACTTATTTCAAAAAATACACAAATTTGTAGTGTGACTAAATAAAACTATTATATTCTTGAGCTCTTAGTAAGGTATACGGACTTAATCGAATTCAAGTATAATATTTTTCAACTAAGTGTGTTCAAGTTACACAAGTAAACTGAAAGCAATCCGCAGAGTATATGTGTGTATGTAG
>JAQIWN010003474.1:0-13065 GCA_034699025.1 Entomobrya cf. arborea Gr-Col-00668
CTACACATATTTTAACTTCCGACTTCTCCTTTTTTCTTCCAAAGTGATTTGGTGTAGAAAGTGTGCTATCCTTTCATTCTTGTGAAATTAATCTGATTAAAAATATAATACCTTCAACAACTTATTAAATTTATCTATTTTTTAATCAACAGGTATAGAGCAGTGTACAACTACAAACCAGCACATGAAGATGAACTGGAGCTTCGGGATGGGGATGTAGTTCATGTTCTGGAAAAATGTGATGATGGCTGGTTTGTTGGCACTTCGCAAAGAACGGGTCTTTTTGGCACATTTCCTGGCAACTATGTAGAGCGCTTATACTAAACACCTAACAAACGGGATAGTAGAATATATGGATAAAGATCCAAAACTCCGCATGATTTTTAGATATGACAAGAATATCCGTACTAGTTATATAACAATACATAAATCTTAATTCGCGGAAGCACTAGCAAAATGGAAAACTAACATTATATAGATAGATAAGTGATGACAAAAAGGATGCGCTGTCTATTACTCATATTCAATTTGTGTCCTTTTGAAAGACAGGATTAATTTTCACCTTGCTATACTAGGCCAAACTTCTCTTTCTATTTATTACCAACATCGACGTCATTTTTCCAGTAACTTCAACAACCACAAAGTATACTGCATAGGAAAATTTTGTCAAGCAGCCACTTTCATTATCCAAGTCAGTGTCATTGAGTTGAGTCATTACCCGTGACGTACACCTGCATTATATATACTTACATATATGACTATATGACTAATATGACGTTCTTTCCAAACCATCTCTGAGTACTATGTATCCAGTATCCTTTACCAACAATCTCCTTTTTTTGCTTTTACTTACGTACTCTAAATCCCTTTTCTTTCATTCTGGTGTAAGTTATAATTTGAAAAATTGAAATTATTGCTGCCAACTTATAAAATGCGTAAGAAGACATAAGTTGCTTGAAAGCAACCATAAATAGCCCTTTTTGCAAGCTAGTGCTTTACTTAAAATAAAAAAGTCTGAATATATACGCATTTTAGAACGATACAATAAATTACTTCAAAAATACGTTCTTACCACTCAGGATACATAATAGAACTGTTTCCATGGACTAAAATATAGACTCTAATCGAAAAATACATGCAGCCTTGAATTTTACTACCGAATGAACCACAAATAAAATTATGCTGCAACGGGTAGATTCTTGAAAGGCAGCAGCAGTAACGTAATGCCACTCATTTGTCAGTACAACAGAGTGTTGAGGAAAGATGTTACTTTTAAGGTTTTTTGATAGAAACTACTCCAATGGTATCACGCGTGGAATGTGTACAATACAAGGTAAGAAATTAAAAGGGAATGTCATTTAGTGTCAGAAGGGATTTTACATTGTCTTGCTTCTGCTGAGAGTACTTTGGTTTTAAATTATTCTTGTCATAGTAACGATACAGCATTCATTAATAGGTTATAACTATAACTAAAATTTACTGTTTTAGTTTATATATTTGTGTAAGTAAAGTATGTATAATTTCCATCTTCCCATGTGTCCTGATAAAGTGTCATGGTGTGGTGGTTTTTATTATTATATTATGTTGATTGAAAGTATGCTGGCATGCTGGGAATCTTTTTATTGTATGTTCATTGTTGTGTTACTCATAAAAAAAGGTAAATTTACTTAGCTTTTCTTGTGTAAATGTTTACACATTTTATCATCATCATTCTACAACATATATATTTGCGGGTTGGTATGAAATGAAGAAGTAGATTTAATTTTATCTCATGAACTTAGATTGTTACATGAGGACATGAATGTGTTATCACTTTACTTACGTTACATGTTAGGTTGCTAGTTATTATATTATTCTTGGAAGAGGCCTTAAGGCGTATAATCTGGATAAAAAAAATCGTATGGTGTTAACTGATACTGATATTATACTGCTAAGTGCTAACCCTATTTCGTACTTGGTACGTACATGGAATTGCGATGCGACCCAACTACTGAAACAGGTAGAAGGGTTTATTGATCGATTTGAATCCTAGATCGATCGAGACTTTCCTGTGCTTAGAGTGTATGGTCATGAACTGACAACAAAAATTCTATTTGATAATGGACAGAGTACATTTTTAATACATAATTAATTGCCTACTACTACTACTACTTTCTTAACAGTTCAAGTCCATTGACATTTTGATTTGAGTGAGAGGTGCACGTAAGAACCCTTGTTTGTAACTTTTTGTTTAATATCGAATGACCAAAGGTATACAACCTGTAAATGTCAAATTTCAAAACAAAATAACATTTTTGATGTGTTTTGTTTGTTGTAGTGAGTATATTTATTATGCGAATAGATATAGACAGGGAAATGATGTTGTCTCATGATTATGAAGATGTTGCTGCATTTACCATGGAAAGGGGGAATATGAGATAGTGTCACAAGTGCCAGGTGCATTTATTGTTGATAGTTGGTACAGAGTATTTGAAATACTAAAAGTTGAAAAATCAGAATTTCTTCTTAGATAACTAGCAGTTAAAGCGACTATGTATAGTAAGGGTATATAATTGTTGTAGGAATCTTGAAAGTGCAAAGGTGAATGGATATTGGTACTACTCAAAACTTGTAATATAATATTTCCCGCACGCGTGCTTAAACGTTCAACTTGTCCTTTAGACAGTTTGGTAGACTGTACATCATGGCACGTGTTTTGGTTGATATTACCTTTTACCTTTACACAATATGCATTTACTATATTGAATTTGTATAGAATAGAATGTTTTTATGTTTTTGTTATTATTATTTTTAAGTATCTGTAATAATGTATGTATGTAAATGTAAAATGATACAGGCCTCGCCACAATTTAAAAAAATACATTAGTATCATCAAATAACAGGTTATTATATTTAACCAATTTGCGCGCAGCTATTATACCAAAGATTTGTAGCTTAAAGCAGAAATAATATTTACTTTTAGCTTTAGTTCATGTAACATTATTTTAACTTCTGCCCTTTAGTTTTAGTTTTAAATCAGTGTTTATTTTACACTCACAGATTATGCATTTATAAAAAGTTACATCAAACCAAACATAAAATACTTGTTACCAAATCCTAGTTCATCTTTTAAGCTTTTCACTGCACCCCTTTGAAAAATCAAAATAAGCATTGTATGCATTTGATAATATCGGCCTTAGAAAAATAAGAAAAAAAACATTTTACGCTTTTTGCAGTCGTTAGAAAATGTTATGGTTAGGTAAGACACTACTTTAAAAACTATATAGGAGCTTTTAAAATCTGTAAACAAAACTAACTTTCACTGTTTCCGCAAATTTGCTTAGATACAGAATGTAACGTTGCAATACAAAATAAAAAGAAACAAACCAAAAAACGTAACTCTTTCACTTACCAAACTTACCACAAAAAATAAGGAGACTTGCCACAGGTGCACTTTTTACAGAACAGAACTTAGCTTGCACGCTTGCCTTTTTACTATTTGACTTGCTAAGAACATTTTTTTGCTATGCTTTTAGGCTACCTATTGTGAAGTAACAATGTATACTTACATACCTGGTAAATGGATTTGTTCGTACTTATTGATGAAAAAGATTGATGTACTGTGCAGCATCACAGCTTATATAGCTCTTGTATTAGTGTCAGGACACACAAGGGAAAAAAGAGAAAAGAAGTTTTCACCAAGGCTGTTCATTGTACTAAACTAGGAAGTGTAAGGCCGGTAAATTTTAGACAGGTGCCTTCAACCTTAATAAGTAGAAATAGTAGATAAATCCTTTTGTTTTATTCACAAGGAGAAAAAAATGGGTACATGTGTGTATGTCCTTTTAATCCTGAATGTTACTTTTTTGTTTGTGTGATTCTTCTTAAAACTGTACTAAAAAATGTTTTAACTGATCAATGATAATTGATTAGTCTTGTTACTAGACGTGAAAGTATTATTAACGGTAGTGTATAATGTATAGTATATGTCAATGTTATGTTATAAATTAATAAACACATGCAGTTTCGCAAACAAAAACCAAACCACAAAGAATTGTTAATAATATTGAAATATGTTATTAAAACCCTAATAAATGACGATGATTGATATGCTGAAAAATATAATGAAATTAAATACAACTCCGGTAAAATGTATATAATTTTTGTATTAAATTGTCGTATTTATTAATGTATCATAATATCACGCATATTATACATACGATCGACGGATGTGAGATCAAAAATCACTCATTAATGTACACATAAATATTAAAACATAGGATATTTATGTGGTTATTCAAACAACTGATTGAACATCCGAATTCCAATGCATCATTTAGAGACCTGAAAATACGTGCAGTATGCAAACCCATCGCATTACTGTATGACAGGATGGTTCAGGAGAAAGTAGGTTAGTATATTAATTCCGTGCTTATTCTTTATTGCTAAAATATACAGCATATCATAATTCGTATTCATGTCATGTATTTACAAATAGAAAAAAAAATTGACCCGGATAGATGTGGAATCGCATGATTATTTTGGACCTCGGAGAAATAAAATATTTTTTAGTATTTCCAAATTTAAATAAAAAGTTGGAGGGATAGTAAGCAAAGTATTTGCAATAGGTGCCACATATTGTAAAATGATCCGACGAAAAAGTGTACATTAGCTACAGAGGTAAGAAAGTGGTGGAATGAATTATCGATTACAAGGTGTACAGACCCCGATCCACTGCCCACGTTACAATTAGGTTTTGAACAGCACTGGGAGCAGACATATCTAAAACAAAAAAATACATTGACTCTAAAATCAATTAAATTAAATTGGATATTAAATTGAAAATAGTGCGTTCTAAAGTTTATATGCTCATACAATCTGGTTCTCTCTCCCATAACCACGCATCCATCTTCACATTTCTTGGCACAGTTTCTTTTCACAGAGAAAGTTTTCATTGGAGTAGTGGAGCCATAGCCATCAGTTGATGTGAATGCGAATTTCTTAACCTGTACATCAGTATTAGTTTTGTATGTTGTATTAATTTTTTCTTTGTGGTTCGTGAAATTTGTTAGCAATAGTTAAACTGAAACACTTACCACACACATTTTATACGTCGAATTGTCACATTCTTGAGGAAATCCCCGGAAATCTTCTCCCTGTTCTGTAAAGTTGAAGCAGGATTCATTCATTTCTGAATGACACACATGGCAACTCAAACTAGCGACACGTTGATTATTGGAAGCTTCTATCATCATATCAATCTTCGATTTTGTTGCCTCTATCTGCCAAGCTAAATAGGAAATTTAAAAAAAGGTCAATGAAGACTTGTACACTCAAATAATTTAACTTCCACTTGAATATTTTAAATAAATTGTTGAGTTATATACCTAAATATATTAACAGACTAAAAACTAAAATCACAAACTTGCCACTGAAGCTTGTGGCGTTGCTCATAGTTGCAAACTACACTTTAAACAGCTTTATTTTGAAGCTATCTATTTAACTCATTTTGGATACTATAATTATAATTACTCATCATTTAACAAAACTGTTAAAAAGCTAACTCTTTAAAAATATTCTGACTCTGGAGACACTGTTTACGCACTTTCTCTATTTATATCGTAGAAAACAAATATGGGCTGTAACTTGTATATATACGTATAATAGATATTAGAAGAAAGCATTGCTGCATACGCAACATCTCCCAAAAAACATAACCTTTTCCAGATGATTCTCTTCTGCGCAGACCCCCACAAATCTTTCCCCATCTTCGGCAACTTTTCGGAATTTCCGGATCGATCTTTTCAACGAAAAATTTTATGAGACAGTTGTAATGCAATGTATACGTGACGCTCCTTTGTCTACTTGTTTTCTACTTTATTCATTTCTGCATAGAAAAAAATGGCTCAGAGCATTTTTCTCTTAAATTAACATCTATTCACACACCAAGCAAACATGGGGTAAACCACGGTTGTGCAAGCCGTTTCCATAATTTTCTTTCTTTCATACATTTTTACTTTCCAAGGGAAAGTGGTCTGGAAGGTAGGTGTAAGTCACATTTACATTTTGTAGTCGTTGACATTGCAGAACGAAAATAAGACAAAAATATGAAAGAAAACAGGCGCATAAAAATCGTGTTGTCTAGTTAGTATATCATTTCTCATTACCAACCTCTCATTCACTATGAAGTTTCGATTGGATCTTTCAAACCAAAGCCCACTAACTTTATCTTGTTCTAGTATATCAAGCTTTCATTCGTATATTTATTACATAGTTTATCACTCCAACATGGAGTACAAGTTACCTTAATAATTTTGGTATTTTACTATCCAAATTATCTTTCTAGCTGAATTAAAAAAAAACTCCTTACTAAGTATGCATCATTGTAAGTTTGAACTGCACGTACAACATAAAATATGTTAGTTAAACCAACAACCTCAGAAATTTGGATGCTGTTAACTAAGTACATAATATGGCGGTATGCAAACTATAAACTTTATAGTCTGTAGTGTTTACTATGAGCCAACAATAAACTTGAAATCAAATCTAAAACCAACTAATTTTATATCTATTTCAATGAAGAGAGAAAATCCTTATTTCTCGCTTCTCTGAACAAGGATGCTTGAGGAAAATGAGCAGCTGTTGCGGGAATGTAAAATCAAACAAAAAATTAATTAATCTTGTTCTTGTACGTCCTCAAGTATTCTTAGCTGATTCATTACTGCATAGTGTCAGTTACTTAAAATCCTTATTTTTTCTTATTTCATCCGTTCTAGCTACGATTCTCTGTGACGCAAAGATAGCAACTCAAAAAGAAAGAAAACGGTAGTAATTATGGGAGGATTCTACTTTCGTGTATTTTAGTAAAAAAAACTCTTTGTCCCATTAGATTAGAATATATTTTGGAGCGCTATCCCTATATTCTATCGTTGGTGACTCATTCCAATGTCTGTTGGGGCTGGGATAGTAGACGAAGTTTTTGTTGTGATGGAATGGCTATGCTCGACACTATATGGAACATGGAACTCTCCACGCGGTTGTCATCACTTTGCTTTGTATGAACCCTGAGTTAATTAATGCATATAAAATGCATACATATTCATAATGAACGATTGTCTACGAGTAGCCAAGCAGCCACATCACATACGTTTTTGCAGTTCAGAGAATGCTAATTTTCTTTGCTACTCTTTCCGGATGTCAAAATCATCTCCGTGTATCAACAAATCCAGGGGCGAAGCTATAAATTAAAGCCCAGAAGTCAACCACATGAGTGTATTGTCAAAATTTTAAATTATACAGCACATTACAATAAATTAAATAGGATTTAGTTTCGTGTTTAAAAAGTTGCATTTTGATGTAGAGAAAGATTTATGAGTTAATAAAATGCACACATTGCATTTTAGGTACATTGCTACAAAATTATCAGCTAAAAAATTGTTTCCATTATTTTCACGTTATTCGCTCATTAAAATGGTTAAATTTGTCCTTTTCTTACCTTAACTTGGACTTGGCTTTCTATGTTTGGCTTGTATATAAAGAAATCTATCATAAATTAGGATAATTTCCTTTCAGTTTCATTGCAAATAGTAACATCATCTTCAAGTGAAGTGAAAACATTTAAAAATTTCCTGAAAATATAGCTCAGAAACAAACACTAAGAGCAATTGAATAACTATGGGAGATGTTTGAGTACATTTTCGAGTTTAGACACACTTATTGCTCTAGCGTTTCTAATGACTACTGACCATTCTTGTGCAATTGTGAGTACATAAAACTACTAATAATTAGAAATAAGACGTTATGGTGTTAGTTAACATTTGAAATGAATTAGCTACTAAGAACAAGTTTCCTTGGTTTAAACTAGCTAAAAGAGAAAAAAAAACTTTTAAATTAAATCACAAATGCAAACATACGTAAATGTCATGAGGTTGTATACCAGCGTTTTAAGGTTCAGGACGCTGAAGGTGCCGATATTATGTTTTCTCATTACCGTAAAATGCAGATGATAAATGATTTTGAGAGTATACGTATATTTACTTACGTTTGTGTTATCCAGTTATCTTTGTGACATATAGCTGTGCTGAATTCTTTTAATCTAGTAGGTTAGTATGGACAAACAACCAAACATATCAATCTATTGGCTACATAAATAATCCTTCTTGAACCCTGGAATTAAAGATATATGCACGAAGTGTAATACAATTTAATTATAATGTCAGAGAGCAACTATAACAAATACAGTACGAAGTACAAACCATCGCCAATATTTTTCTAGGACTTGTCGTTACGATTAGTACTATTTATAGTCATGAAATATGCGTTACTAGAAATTCAATATGTCACATTTAAATATACATTTACGTACTATAGTTGGGTTATTACATTTTTCATTACAAAAAAGAATATTCTGTCAGCTACGGGAACGCAAATGGTGCTATTTCTTTGAGATTTATGTGGTAAAATCATTTTCAGAAGAACTACAGCTTTCTACTTTATACACAATAAAAGATTAAGGTATTACGCAAGAATGGAGGAAATAAAAATACTCATCTTCCGGAAGGACTACAATATTACATTTCATTTTTCCTATTTTACCCGAGATGATTACAAAATGTACGCTGCGTTTTTGTAGCTTAATTTTCTTACTACAGCTTCCATGGTGCTGAGGACGTCTGCATGTGAAGCTATCAACGGAAAATTATTTATGATGACGTTGAATGAGAATTGGAAGTCTTCCCGTATACTTAGATGAATATCTATTTTCTTTCTTTTTTCAAGTCAATAATATGATGCCACCACTGGATTTTATAAAAAAACCGAATATTTTTAGTTCTGGGATTTCACCAATACCTTTGAGAAAATCCGATTTACGAGTGAAAATCTCATACTTTTCTCGTCTGAGAAGTACAAGTTGATGTGCACAGAGAACACACTATTAAAATGTGTGATTCTAAACTTAGGGAAATTGAATATTACCAAAATAAACCCTTTTTCAGCACAATTCAGTGACTTTGATGTTGCATATAGCATCACGTTACCACATTGTTCCGTTACTACGCTTTTTATAGGCTGACTATGTCGTGATATTATTATGTATATGAAACAATTAAAATTGTTATTCTTTCGGTGAAACAAAAATGGGAAACCTAATTGAAATATGTCATAAATTCATCGCTAATGCGAAAAAAGAAAATTGAGATTTTAGGTTCTACTCTTGTATCAAAAGGACGCAAATAAAGCTCTATTCACAGTTTGCAAGAGTACATATTTTAGCACGTAGACTTTGAACACGAATCATGATTTGAATTTTAGGGTAAAAGCATGAACAGAATGAATGACCGAGGAATAATTGGTGCGTAGAGAAAAAGTTCAAGGCACGAAGGAAAATTGTAGGATTGTCATGCTTTTAGGATTGAGTAGAACATGGGTCGGTCCATAGTTCATGCTGAGAATTTTCTACGCATGATTTTCGTTAACAAACCCATGTATTTTTCTTTTTGCATCTTAGAATATCGTGGGATTTAGTCTTGACTTGGAATTTTTCATAATAATAGCTGTCAAATGACGGTGACTGTTCATTATGAATACATATGAGAGCACAAAAGATTTACATGGAAAATGAACATGTTTGTGCAATGGAAATATTTAATTTCTTGGCAAATGTTTTTAGTCAATGTAAACATTTCTACTAAAATCTGGAAATATTTTAAAAACTTTTACTCGAATGCTTTTCTTTGCCTATTTGCTTTTATATTTGTCTGGAGTCAATTCGATAGTTCGAAAGCCAATAATTCAGACTTGTTCAAACTGACAACTGAAAAAGTGCCATGGCAATGTTTTGTAATTTTGCAAACCCATCTAAGAAAAGAGAATATATTTTTGTATAAATACTGCAAAACGAGCCATGACTTTTACGAGAAAAATGATGCCATTTGATGATGAGCTTTCTTTCTCTCATCTATTCAACGTCACTTATTCAGCCTTCATATCAACTCAAACTTTATATAATGTCGAATGTCAGCCAGTTTCTATGGGCTGCAGACAAATGCCTTTTTTTGGATTCCACGAATGTTTTTGTTTCCTTTCTTTCCAATGAGGAGGCTGGATCTCTGAGAAGAGAAAATTGAGTAAAAAGCTGTGTAACGCAATTGGATCCCTATGCAATATACAGTAGAGTTAGAGTAAAGCTGAAGTGGTACGACATAACTTGATCATCATCACATTCTTGTCAAGAGTAAGTACTTCATTCATAATGCAGTTAAAAAATTATATGGCACTTAACGTTATTTTTGGAACGTTCACATCACAAACTAAGAAATGCATCTAGTTATATTCTTCAAGTAAACTTAAACTAAGGAAGGTTTGTCGGTCTTATTGTATGAGATACAATGAGATACTTATGGTAGTGCCCTGAAAATGAAATGTTTTATGAAAACCTTTTTAGCAGGGTATTTGAACCCTTATCCACTACTCCAAAAGTGGTAGAAAAGAGAGAAGCTGAAAAACAGCTCATTACTAATTTATGAAATTCAATCGTGAGCTTCCAGGCAGTAAATAGTTCTTTTCATCAAAAATGAATTCATTTCATTAATATTTTCTTAGGCTACGTTTCAGATTTTCCCACACACGTTTCCCACTAGTGTGCAAAGTTGGCTAATCTTCCAGTTTAAGCAGTTTTCAAAGAAAATACATTGATATAGTTAAATTAACCAGTGTATATATATCCTTACAGACTTTCACTCTTGAACACTTCAAAAATTTATGCACTCGCATATATGTCATAAAACTTGACTGATTCTGATAATTACGTTGCTATCTACTAAAACGAGACATTGTTCTCATGCTCAAATGATACATACAAAAAGAAAATTCAACCAGGTTGAGCATTTTTTTTATATTATTCTCTACATATTGACAACAATAACGGCATCCACATCATTGGATAGATATAAAGAAATCATCAAAATCAAAGGGATGTACTATGAATTTGTATTAGAGTACATACTACATACGTAAAATAGGTACAAAAAACATCATAGTTCCTACTTTCATAGAAATTCAAAATAGTACTGCGAATATATTTTGTTCTAAATAGATGCTCTTGCAAAATCCATCGCATTGGATTCCAAGAATTTCTGGTAAATTTACAGGACCTCTTCTTTGTTGCCACATTGCGAATGTTTTTTTCGTGTTCTATCATCATTCTCTTTCTTTTTGCATAAATAAATGCAAACGTGCAGTCTCTTTTTTTACTTGAGCCCATTTTTCTTCTACACAATTCCATTCCACGGACATACACTGTCTTCAGAATAGTAATAATAATAAAGCCTCTTGGTAAGTTACTTCAACACCGCAAGTAGACCACGACAGGAAACTTGCTTGGGTTTCTTCTTTTCTTGATAAAAAAACAGTCTAGAAAATACCTCGACTTTTTTTTACCAATCACCATGCATGGTACTAAACTTCAACTACTCTTCCTTCCTATTTCTTTATATTTTACCATGTATTCCTCACTTTATTTCTATGTTCGTGACAAGGAAAATATATTTTGTAGGGCTTTCCTTTACGTTTTTTATTAGTCGCGGAGTGTGATCCATTCTATGAAAATAACAACTGTGTTCGCACCAGAGTTCCTTTCTTTTCTATTTTTCTACTTATACTTCCAGCCCGTTTCCTTGCCCTTGTACAGTACACAAGCTGTGCTATCAACATGCCTTTCTTGCTTACCGTTTTACAGTCAAGCTCTTACTTTCCCCCGACATCAAGATGCTGCTAGAAGCAGAGAACCTGTAGACTTTTTTGTGTATTTGACATGGTGTGATGTGATATGTTATAAAAATGCCCCACAATTCATCTAAACTAACCTTTTCCAACAGTCCACAAACAGCATGAGTTTAAACATGTAGAGTAGCATATAAAAAATACAAAGAAGCTTGCTTTCCATTCCTCCACCAAAACTAGGAGATAAAGCAGACGCATAATATAACCAAACCAGCAAAGTACCTCAACCTCAGTAGCTCAGGTTGGTTGCCACACACACGGCCATCGTGAGACTCTTCTTTTTGGGATGGATGCTTGTTGAGCATTTCAGTTTTCACCAGATATCTGAACGATGAGCAGCACAACTCGTTTTGTTTGTGCTTTCCAATTGTATTTTGTGTGAGACTTGGTCTTGGTGCTCTTCTCTATTTTCTTGTTTTTGTGTACGTGAGTCGTCGTGAGTGCAGATTTGGAAAAGTTCGACAGAGAAAAGACAAGTCCAATCTTGTTTCGTTTGAAACATTCTCATATCAAGCCAAAACTGTACATTTTCGGTGTAACACCTCAATTTGCATAAACTGTCAGAGAAGTGTAGTGAGTGAGTATGTATAAGTAAAAGAGAACAGTAAACACCAGCAATTCAACTGTAACTATTTGGCGGAGTGCGAGAAACAATAAATTTGCCATCTGGGAATTGAGATTTTATAATACATGTCAACTAGTTGAATAGCTGGGTGAAAAGTAGCAATCTATTGGAATAATAGGAGACAAACAGGCAAAAGCTTTCCAAAACGTACGTGTCCACAAAGTAGAATATGGTCGGGCGTTTCTCTTCTTTCTGTTGATATTAAACCACTACGCAGTAGATTGCATGAACTGTTATAAGTAACGTTTTAACGAACAAAGAAATATACTATTGACCTTTTTCCTGGATGTCAACTCCAATTCTCTTTGGATTGATAACACAACACACTACAGCATTTGTCCAGAATCCTCAAAACAAAGTTAGGGAACTACAAGCGACAAAGCTACCCTTAGAATACGGTTTGGTGTAGGTGAAAGTGGAAAAAGTTTTATTGTAATTTGAAGCCATAATAAATAACACGAATAGGTGGTTTTCTTCCGTAGCGCATAACTAAAGTTAAATACACATTTTATGCCTTTTGTTGTCTTTTCAGTAATTGACTGATGCAGATGACAAAGTAAAAATAATAAAATCAAGTTTCACTTTTTACATGAAAATTGGAAATGCCTATTTTCTTGTGTCGCGACACAGTTTAATTAATACAGCAGAACTATCAACTTCATTGGATTTATTGGAAAAAA
>JAQIWN010003475.1:0-13064 GCA_034699025.1 Entomobrya cf. arborea Gr-Col-00668
ATTTTAGACAAAACTTTTCAATCCACCCTGTATCGAAAACGGTGCGTGGTAACCATGGTATGTCACCACTATTAAGTATGTTGCCATAGTAGTTAATGATATTGCTATTGGCGACTCACTACTAAATATGCTTTTTATTAGAGTATGATCTCATTTGTTTTGTGTCTTAAACAAAATAATCTCTAACGTTTATTATAATTTTAGATAATTATATTTAAGAGTATTAGCAGTTATCTCTAATTCTCCAAATTTTCCCATATTCAGCACAGCTCCGTATTAGTTTACATATTGAAGATCAACAACGAAAAAAGACTCAATACTAGTTATTTGAGCAGAAAAATCAAAAAAAATTATATACTAGGCTTTATTAATTCTTGAACTGGGTTGGTTACACAAACCACTTATTGCAAATCACTATTACAATAATTGTTTTCAAAGACAATTTAGTAATTTGGTAGCTTTTGCTTTTACATAAATATATTGTCATTCCGATTTGACTTAATTTTTGCTTGATTTCTGGTTATAAAATGGACTGTTTAGAGTTAGCACGAAAAGTAATTGCACGTAAAACTAAAAGCCAAACGGTGTCGAGATATAATATTTTTAACCCATAATACAGTTTCAGATGTTTGTATACTAAAACTGTGGCTTTGGGAGACATGAACTGGTATTACTTCTTTTAATACAAAAAAAATAGATTATGAAGTTACTAAATAATCAAAAATATATTAAATCTATTAACCATTTAAGTTTACCCATCGTATTCTTACAAATAGGAATATTTAGTTTGGCTTAGATTGCTCATACAAACAAAACACTATAACTAGCGTCATATGATCAAATAGTAGATAAGCCTTTACTTTTAAATTATACTAAAGCCATAGTCATATTTTGGGTAATCTGTTTGAAAATAGTTTGCATCGACGAACAATAAAACGTGTAGTACTTAAAAATCACAGCTTGGGAATATGGTAAACAACCGAGTACATGGTGTTTTGAGATCCGCTGATTTTATTGATATTGAAACCAGCATTGACATTTTTTGTCCTGATGAGTTCATTGTATCCCAAAGAGAGTTAACTTTTAAAGATTTTTTTTTTTTAAATGCTTACTGTATATGCGTTCGATCTTCATTGTCGTCAAAAATCTGCCGATGCATCAAAGTAAAATAAAAATAAAATAATCAAACAAATTTAACTTCTAACAGATTACGTGGTAATAAATCAATATTATATTACGCCAGGTAAAAACTGCATTGTTCTATGAAGACAGCATGACGAGTCATTATTTTTTATTATAGACAACATAAATGGTAATATAGACAACATAATAAATTTATAAATTGATTTTTGATATTTCATTTTGCAAATATTTTGTTAGAATCCCAATGAGAGCATTTGTAATGGTTGCAAAGTAATTCGGCGGTTAAACGTCATCATGACACCATCAAACGCACCGCCTGAACCGCAATGGGATATAGCTTCTTTTTTTTTGAAAGAACGTCAGATTGCTGAGCAAACAAAATGGTCTTGTGTCTCATAACATTTATTTATTTATTTATTTTAACAGAGGGACGTTTAGTTTTTCTCTAATAATACGTGGAACGAATGTTAAAATTCCACAATACTTGATAACATGAAGATGTTATGTTTCACAGTTATAGCTTTAGTTTTCCTAGCAGCAATGTCCACTGTCGAATCGGTAAGTTTGAATTGGCAAAGTTTTCACTTATTATAAGTTGGGTTGTGAAGAGAAGATTCATTTTTTCGTAGCTGCCATTTCTTCGTGGACCAAAAAAGCATACTGCTTTTGGAATACCCCATCATGGCCATAATTATGGATAAAGAATTTCGAGTCCGCGGTTCAGTTTTAAATTTTAGCATCGTCATTTGTTGGATCTAAGCAATTACCAAAATTTAATAATTTAAAAACTTGCCTGTATTGACTTAAACTAGTTCCTTCGCATGGAATTTCGAAGCTTAAAAATAAAGGTTTAATGCTATTAAGTATACAATACTTTCCACGTAAACATGTAACAGTAGCAGAATTGGCAGGCCCTTCTGCAAAAGCTATTTTTATCTCTCTGAAAACATCAATACCACTGTATAGTCCTACATATTTGTTTTGTAAGTAGGTAATCAGTTTTTCCAAATGTTAGATCCTTATTTTTACACTTGTAGATATTAGCCATTTTGCGACTGGCATAAACTTTACATAAATGGAAAACACAAAAATGTTCAATTTCTGTCTTGTGATACGCAAACGTCTTAGGAAGATATAATGTATTTAAAAATAAAATATATTTGTATCCTACATTGTACAAGCACATGAAGCTAAATTTTATCGCCAAAACGGACATCAGATATCAAGTATAATTTTGTTTCATTTGAAATATGTCTTTAGAGACGTGTTTTGAATCTAACATTTAATAACGCGACACCATGGTATACATACATATAACAGCCGACTAGTGTTGGAGTATAGTGGCAAGAAAGTATTTAACAATTACAATTTTTCCCCTACAACGTTCTTTTCAAACCCATCAATTGTAAACATAAAAGCTTTTGAAATAATTTCATTTTGGTTCATATATTTTTTTACAGAATATCAAAATTATTTTAATTTTCGGCTTTTCGTTGAATTTATATTATACTTTAGTCAAACAACCTACAAGGCATTTCCAATAGTTAAACTCATGGTGTGCCTCCAGAAATTTCTGTTTTTTGTAGCAAGTGATAACCATATCGACGTCATTTTATAAACTGCGATAATTCTCTTATTTTCCTGTCCTTTTAGATTTTTAAGCGAAAGAATACCATCGAAATTGTGTTGTTTTGGTAGTTTGGTTGGGTATTGTTTAATACGTTTAACGTTTAAGAAGTCAAATCCAGAATGCATATGAAAAGCTCTGTGGTATAAATATTGCATGCACTTTTCTTTTCAAGCTTAGACGTGTCGGGTAATGAGTTTTCTTATTTAAATATCTAATACATTCTAGTCAAATCCCAAAACGTTTATAGTAAATGGTTTTTTCAGACGACACATTAGGCAAACCATAATGTTTTTTTCATGATTTTTCAAAATGCCAAAACGATTTATATAACTACACATATATCTCTATACGTAGTGTCGATCAAATTGTTATTTCAGACGCTTATTAGTTTTCAATTATTAAGTTAGATTTAATATGAACTGGTTTTATATCAAAATATAGATCAAGCGAAGCCATTATAGTGGGTTCTCAAAAACTACCAAAGCGTCAAGTAAATTTTCGCTTGTTTTTAAATTTCGTTCTAGAACAATTTAGCTATTATATTCGTAGCTTTTAAAATATAAAGAATCTCAAGGACGTATCTAGAAGGACTTAAATTTATTATTTTCAAATGCTTCAGCGGGCTAAAAAATAAAGCAACGCGATTTCGGCCTTCAAAAGAAATGAAATATAAAATAAGGCATTAAATGAGAAAATTTTAATACATAATTTCCAAGACGCCTTTGCAAAGGTTAAACATATTTAATAAATTTCGCCAACCAGAATGTTCTTTCATTTCTCTTACATCCTGGTTACAGAAAAGGTTGCTCTAGTAAAACGAAATGCTTTTTATCAATAAGATAGCCGAAGGAGCCCAAATTGGTCTTAAGCAAATTCTACGTTTAGGTTCTTTCGCAAAATTGATTCCATACGATTGGGACTCAACAAATCAACAATTGCATCCAGCGTCCAAACGGGGCCAATTTTTATTTCAAATTCACAAATGTGTCACTTATTTTTATGTGGTGCACGCATGGTTTCGATTAGTACAGTTTTACATCAAGGGAGAATTTTCCTTAATGTCTTTTCTTTGGGCATTCGGGAATGTAACCACTTCTGCGGGATTTTTAATTTTTGATCACTACCCAAAAGATGTAATGCATTTTGCTAACAGGCTGCTTAGCAACGACTTGTTTGAGTCGCCAAAAGAGAGAAATGGTATATTTAAAAGCCATTTACAACGACATCGACTTTAATTAAATTTTATCTAGGCTACATCTAACCTTAATATTTCCAATACAGGAGCAACTAATGGGTTTACACGTAAGGATCTGGAAACCATTTATCGAATTGACTACCAGGAGCTTAAAAATTTGGCTCATCACATGTTTGTCAATCTATTGCTTCTCTATACAAATCCGGAGGTTCACATTTTCATCGTCTATCAAAACCCGTGTTCTCCAAATTTCATAAGCTCATGGTTCTTTGAATGCAAAACAAGTTTGGACAACGTTTCCATATTCAGCCAATTGCCGTTTCTCGTCTTTGAATTTTATTCAGTCTGCAAATGGCAGTTTACTTCTTCCTTACAATGGAGCTTGCTTTGTATGGGAATGTCACTTGTTGTGATGGAGTTTAGAAAAATGGAAGGAGTGACGTAAGAAAACAGCAAAACAAATCAATATTTTAAAATAGACAATAACTTTTTTTTAAATTCCAGCCTAGCAAGTTTTTCAAAACTACGGAAGTTTCAAACCATCATTACAAAATACCGAAAGTCGCAGCTTCTCTTGACCATCATTAACGACACATTCCATTCTTATCTTGTCGTGTTTCCTGCAGTAGGAACTGTGGTGGTAGCAGCACTTATTTATGGAGTCATTCGACTTTGGCGTATCGATCCGCAGTCAAATATCATGTTTCCTTTATGTGCGATTAGGTGTGGGTATGAAATGCTTACACCACTAAGAATGGCTGGTTATGTGAACAGTGGAAGCAACGATGTTGTATGCAAGTGGAGAAAATTAACTCATGTGAATATTAAAAAGGATATGAAAATTGCAGAAAAATTACAACGATCATGCAGACAGCTTCGGTGTCGTTCTGGAAGTTTGTTTGCATTTGAAAGTAGCATTTACTTAGTGACAATAGACAACACAATTCAACAAACTGTTAACTTGCTGGTATCATTTCCTGAATTGTGAGGAGTCATTCTGTAAAGGAAATCAAACATGCAAAGAAAATCACGTTTTGAATGAAATACTAGAATTATATAATTTGTGTAAGTCCATTTGGCACAATATTTCATGAATTGATTAAAAATTCAAAAGAAATTGCATAAGCGCAGCTTATTTAGATTGAAAGCACAACGTTTCAAAAGAATAACAAATATGTAAATAATTTAACAAAAATCGCTCAATTAATTAGAACTGCATCAGAGTATATTCTAATAATATTAAAGTTGTACTTAGTTTTACTCAGAATTTTAAAATATCTTCAACAAGTTTTAAAAATTCGGGCTTTATTTTTAGCGAGTCAATAAGCAACATTATATTTTTGGTTGCCTAAAATACAGGCAAAAAAATCACTAGGTCTCGAGAGTCTCGATTAAGAAACAAAAGTATGTTATTCAGACCTGTTGTGTTGCTACTAAGCAATGCTGCAAATATTTTCCATCGTTGTAATATTTAATACATATTGCTCCTATTTGATATTACAAAACCGATTACGAAGTTTTTTATTTGTATCCTATTAATCCATGTAATAACTATATTGTTTTGATTTTATTAGTATTGATATGATATCTAGTAGTTAATTCTGATTCTAGACTACAAAAGTAACATTCAATTTGCAATAATATAAGATATTTCGTTTTTAACGTTCTTTGCTGTATTAAAGAGGTTACGCGCAAAATTAATATCATACAATAGAAAACCTGCATGATTATTCATATTGTTTTAGTATGACTTCAATAAACACTCAAGATTTAATACTTTAAGCACAAAAGCATTTCAGTTTCAGTGAGTTTTTTTTATTTCTGCATTCGTAACGGTTTTGTACATGTAAATATTTTGGAAATTTCCTAATTAGGCAAATTCAACTTGTAATTTCGGCAACAAAAATCAAGACTCGAAACAGTCTAACATGAAGGCAATTAGCTCAATACTAATAGTCGCAGTTCTATTAACAATAAATTTCATTGTTGAATCGGTAAGACTGTTTTGTGAAAGTTTCTTATGGTATGTTGCATACTTAGTTTTATTATAAAATATTTTTCATATAATGCATTTGATTTCTTTTAGACGACACTACTTCATGGACCGAGAAAACACATTGGTTTCGGAATACCTCATCATGGCCACAATAATCGTAATAAAGGATAACTTCTAGGTTACTCGTTCGAAAATCATCGAAAGTTGCCAAAGTCCAAATTTTAGGTTAGCCAAATACAACGTGAATTCACAAAAATGTTTTGCTTGATTTGAATTGCTTCCTTTCACAAGTTATAGAATTTGACAATATATTTGCTTGTTGAAAAATTCGTCAAACCATTTTCGACAATTTTTTCTTGTACAACGAAATGGGATATGGCAAATATGTTCTAGTTCTAAGCAAAGTTTATGGAAGTTTTCTCAACTTTGAGAAGATCTTAAAGAGGCATAGTATAATGAAATTTAAATAACTTTGTACCTTAGTACATATACTTTATTGATGTGTGCTACTACATCGTATATTTACAGCGAGCTTATCTATTTTCGTTGCTAAAATTTATTGAGTAAAATGTTACCTTTAATTACATTGTACCACAACTGGTAATAATTCAGCAACCCTTACCTAGTTCTACTTTAATGTAATATAATAGCCAGTTTTTCAAAAAGCTAATGTTTTACGTATTATCATTGTTGACTGTGTGTGCAATATGATAGAGCAGATTGTATCTAGTTATAATAATTGAAAATAAATTGGATATAATCGCACTGTTAAATGTTGGATGTTGCATGAACCTCAGTTGTATATATCACGTGAAATACAAGCAATGAAAGGATTCACAGTGCAGTTTAGGATTTGGATTTTACCACTATTGTGAACGTTATGAGAATTTAGGTTAGTTGAACTTCAAATAAAATGATTTCAAGGTTATATATTTGTCAAATTGGCATTTTGCATCTAATTAATGTTGACATTAGTGACGCAGTTGGGTGGGTTGATTGCTAATGAAATACACAGTTTTTTCAAAGTTAAGTGCTCAGTTGCTGACTTATTTGCCGTGGCAGAAAAGTAATTTGGTATCAAGTTAAAATGTAAAAATGTATTATTTATACCTTACTACTTCTATCTAATTGCTTTTGCCTCAGGAGGCTGTTATGTAAGCCGAAGCACGTAAGCAACAACGTCACCGCTTACAAATGTCAAAACGTGTATGTTATACTTGAATTCCATGATGCGAGTGGATTAAAAGAGTTTTATGCGAAACATTTGTATTACTACTGAAACGACATTGTTCTAGAAATTTGTTCAAATTTGTTTGATAACTTTATCCATATGCAAATAACCTAGTATAAACTTATTACAAACTATAGTCATCAAAATAGTTAAGAAGTTCAAAACGAGCTTATTTTACTTAAACGGATTTTTCGTAGCAAAGAATAAAACACTACTGTCAATTTGTTTGTTGAAAAACGAAAGTTTATATAATTAGAAGTTGTTAGAACTCACAAGGGACAATTAAAGCTTGAAACGTATTCGGAGTCCACAACAAAGAAATGTTTAAGACTTATTTTTGTTCCGAAGCGTGAGAAGTTTAACACAAACTTTGAACGTTTATAGCAAGTCCCTTTCACAAATTTTTCTCCACTTTATTCAAATTATATATAAGTAGTGTTAGTTATCCATCAAATTGCACTCTCACAAAAACTATTATAGCAATTATCACGACACTGGCGAAAAAAGCATCAACTCATTTAAACCTTTGTTTAGAATGGTGCCAGAACGACTCCAGTATTAATAGCAATAGTACTATTATTCGAAGACTTCTTTAAACGACTTTGTAATTTTCTGCTTTGCAACATTTTCTAAACCATGTGAAAAATTCTTTAGATAAACGTAACTGTTGCAGCAATTACGCATAATAGTATTTGTATTGGTTTAGATTGTAGTCGCCTAAACTTATGCAAAAGGCAATTTTAACCTTCAACCAAGGTCTATAACATTATTTGTAATTATATACAATTTGCACCATTTTAATAAATTGTCAACGAAAATTTTGTTAAAATTGAGTAAGTGCAAAGAGACTTTGTAATTTTTGGGATAAAAGTTTGAGTTTAGTCCATATTTCACTCTGAAACTAAACTGTAAAGGATCCTTTGACAAAGAACAAAATGTCTCTCAACAATTTAAAGAAAGGCGCCCAGCATGGCCTTAAACTAATTTTACGTATAGGCTGCTTCTCAAAACTGATTCCTTACGATTGGGACCCTCAAGTGGAGCACTTATGTCCAACGGATAAATTTGGTCGATTCTTCTTTCAAATCCACAAATTTCTCACTTATTTTTATTTGGCACATATGTGGTTTCGGTTGATACAGTTTTATATCAACGGAGAGTTTTCCCTACTTTCTTTTCTTTGGGCTGTGTCCAATGTTACTACATTGGCTGGATTTCTGATTTTCGATTACTACCCAAAAGATGCAATGTATTTTGCAAACAGATTGCTTTCCAATAATTTGTTCGAGTCTCCAAATGACGAAAAAGGTAGGCCATTTTTAAAAAATCTCATATTCCACTGCTTCCGTAAACCATAAATTTTTAATACATAGGAGCTGGCAATAGCTTTGATCGTCAGGATTCTGAGAACATTTCCCTAATTGAAAATCAGGAGCTAAAAGATTTATCTAATCACATGTTCATCAACCTATTGCTTCTTTACACTAACCCACCAGTTCACATTTTCATCGTTTATCAAAACCCATGCGCTCCAAATTTTATAAGCTCATGGTTTTTCGAATGCAAAACAAGCTTTGATAATAATGTTCCAATTTCTCATAAACTACCATTTCTCGTTTTTGAGTTCTATATCACTTGTAAATGGCAGTTCACTTCTTGCTTACAATGGAGCTTGTTATATATGGGGATGGCACTTGTTGTGATGGAGCTCAGAAAAATGGAGAGAGTGACGTAAGATTTTTGCATATAAAATATATATTTTTTAAATATCAGCAATAATATTTTGCTTTTACAGACTCACAATATTTTCTAAATTGCGGATGTTTCAAACCATCATTACAAAATATCGAAAGTCTCAATTACTATTGACCATCATTAACGACACATTTCATTCTTATCTTGTCGTATTTCCTGCTGTTGGAACTGCAGTGATAGCTGCACTTATATACGGAGTCATTCGACTTTGGCGTATCGATCCACAGTCGAACATCATGTTTCCTTTATGTGCGATTAGGTGTGGGTATGAAATGCTTACACCACTAAGAATGGCTGGTTATGTGAACAGTGGAAGCAACGACGTTGTATCCAAGTGGGCAGAAGTAACGCATGTGAATACCAGAAAGGATACAAAATTGGCTGAAAAGCTTCAACGGTCTTGCAGACAGCTTCGATGTTGTTCTGGAAGTTTGTTTGCATTTGAGAGTAGCATTTACTTGGTTACCATTGATAATACAATTCAGCAAACTGTTAACTTGCTGGTGTCATTCCCTGAGTTGTAATTTTTCGGTAGTTTATATTTTTTATAATGGTATTTTATTCAATTAAAGAAATATATAGTTTAATGCTTACAGTGTATATACGTTACATTCGATATCACTTAATGTTAAGGTTATAAAACCACATATAATAATGCATAACCAATTACAAAAACACGAAGTATCAAATTAGCTTTTATTCAGTTTATGACACCCTAAAATTAGTTATAAAAGCAATTTTTTTTAACTGAGGAAAAATTTTCACTAATATTTGGGAGGATATTTTTTTTGTTTGTGATGACTTTGTGAAGTAAATTACATCATTAAAATTGTATGTGGTTTGTTTAATGCTTCAAATACAATATGATGAACACTAAATATTATAGCTTTTAGCTTTTGAGTTAGTGGACATTTATTTACAATTAATGTTACGTAAATATCTACAATCTTTAAACAAAGAGTGTATAAATTTTATTGACAACTGAAAAATGAATAGTCTAAACGTAAATCAGCACGAATTGGTATTAACTACATTGCTTGTTTATTGATTGCATTCTACGGACTATTGGCTTATAACCATTTATACAAGAAATTGGAAAACATCATAACGATTTAGCACGCATTAGCGTATTTCGGACTACATTATGATCCTTGTAGTTAACAAGCTTATATGTACACACAGTGTTTGTTTTCTAGTCAACTTGTTGAAACGAAAAATGAATTACGATAATAATGCTTCACTTATTATTAGTGACGTTTTCTTTTACAACTTTATTGACGCTTTCATTAAGTTATTAAAGCATTTAAAGCACTGCATAAAGGTTTGACGTATATTGTAATGGATAATGGCTTTATTGTAAACGATGGTTATAGAACAAGCAACACACAAGTTCCTAAACCATTTCTCGCTGTACTGAGACAAGAGTTGGTTGCAGTTGTTAAATGTAATCATTTATTCGACCAAAAAGTGTTTTTGCAAGAAATTGTAAGTTACGCCCACCTATTCGTAAAACATGAAGATTGACATACCCAAAATTATTGGAGTTTTTGCTGCAGCCATTGCTTTTGCAAAAGCGGTAAGCTAACTGGATTTAAAATTTTGATACGTTTTTAATGAAAGTAAAATTTGATATTTTTTTCAATTTCATAAATTCCTTTTATAGTACCCATTCAAACATGGTCAACTGAAGAATATGGGAATACCTGCTGCACACCATGGACATCATTCTGGTTGAAATCTAGCTCGTTCTTAAATCTTCCTAGCTGGGTGAAACAAAATATAACTGCTGCTGATAAAATGCAGAACATTTTTTGAATCTACTCCAAAGTTTATATTTTTCACAAGTATGTTCCTTCGATTATCTGAAGATTAAAGTATAGTATCTAATGTAAAGTATCCACATAAGTTTTTAGTATTTATTCACATAAGGCATTTTAATGACATGACATGCAAACAGTTCAAATATATTTATTTGGTTTAAAATCTTGCAAAAACATCTTAAGTGCACTTAAACACAAGGAAAATACAGTAAAACCTTGTTCGTTATTTCTAATTGCGTTGCAATGCGTTCAATTTACTGAAGGTTATATTATGAAGACTGGGTACTACTATGAATCCAACGAGAATGTTATTCAGATTTCCAAGTAGAATGCGCATACAGCCCTGTTTCAAGTATTATTAGTTCTTCCCCTATAATAATAGTGTATTCAAATTAACACTATGGTTACACATATAGTTCACTATTTGCAATCTGTCGTTCACTTTCAGTAGAACTATTCATGCGGGCAAAAATTAATAATCGCAATCGACAATGAATCTACATTACATTATATTCATAATAAGTTTCACGTATTTTCAACTTTTTAAAATATCGGGAGGAAATTTAAGTCACATTTTCCAATTCAGCAAAATGCTACCAAGTAGTGGTATTTCATCTTTACTTAATCAGTTACAAGGTTGCCATTTACAAATATTTTGGCCACTTCAAGAAAATTCTTTAAAGCTTGCACTTCATAGATTACTAAGCTATTTATCAGCCAACAACTTTGTTGTATCTACTAAGCGCATTTCAAACCAAAATAAAAGTAATACAACCTTTCGTTATGCCAACTTAAAAGGAATCAATTGCTTGAGCCACATATTTATTCACTTCAAAGGAACACCTGTGATTCCAACAAAAATGTCAGTAGCTTATACAAAATACGTATTATTTTTCAGAGACTTAAATCAAAGTGATATTGAAATTAAACAACTCATAAACGGTTTATCGTCATTATTGACTAAATCACATTATATTTTAATCTTGCCCATTTTAATTTACATGAATTCGATTATATATCTTGTGAGCCATCCTTCCAAACATAATGTTGCTTTGAAATATTACAAAGGGTTGAAATTTATGAATCTGTCTAAAGAGTTTCATTTACTTTATAGACAGAGATCAAATATGAATTTACAAACTGTAGATACTCCTTTACGAAAAGAACTTTTGTTTAAAAATGTACCAGCTTGCAACTATTCACTTTTCATAATGTCTAGTTTTAAGGAGGTACGACACTTTTCAGACAAGTGCGTTATAATTGAAATGGCGCATATATTAAATTTTTCATATGATAACATACAGGGAAGACGATTGCAAAACGTAATCAATCCTATTCCGATGCAAGAATTTAAATTTAAAAAGGAAAATCAAAAGCTTAAAGTTGTCGAATGTAGTTTTACTTTTGAACCATGGGCATTTTTAATTATTAAAGAGAAACCTAAAAGTTTCGATGCTGCAATTACAGGAACATTTGATGTATTAGTTTGGCTAATCCTGTTTGTCTTAAATATGAGCCTTCGCTTTCATCAAAAAGTATTGTCAGTTTTAAAGCTTCAAAATAAAAATAAACTTTATAAGATAGCCCGAGTTTTATGGTCTATTTCAATGTCCACTATAATCAGCCAAGCTTATAAAGGCCGATTAACTGGATACATAGCAAAACCACCAACACCAAATTTTCCCAAAGATTTCGATACACTTGTTAAGCAGAATCTTTCGACTGTGACTTTTAGTGGAAAATCTGGCTCTGGAGAAGTTAAATGGCAGTCCACTGTTAAACTGTACATCAGAAATCGAACAAGACACACCAACTACTTGAATAGGTACATTGATTTCATAAATTCAATTAGAGAAAGTTCTGGTTGGCCTGATGGAATGGTAAATTTTACTGCTCGAATTTGGGCCCAGGAAAATAATTTTTCCGGAAACATTAGTGAATTTCGATACCCAACACCTATCACAGTTTTGGAGCGCTTACATCACATCACTCAGCAAAAATATTTGTTAAATATGTTTGCTCCAACTAAATGGATTTCCTCTCCGATTACTGTCAACAAGTTTACTTATATAAAGTACTGGATGGTAGACAAATCACACTTTTATCCAATATTCAAAAGATTATTTATACAATTCAAAGAAAATGGTTTAAAAGAGCTATGGACTGAATACTCACGTGGAGTTGCAGGATTAAATCGATTGCATTCTGTGTTATCCAGACTTAAAGATTTTGGAGCAGATGGTGAAGGTACTCTAAATATTTCTGTTAAAGTTTTAAATTGGAAAAGTTATTAT
>JAQIWN010003476.1:0-13058 GCA_034699025.1 Entomobrya cf. arborea Gr-Col-00668
CGTGGTAACCATGGTATGTCACCCCTATTAAGTATGTTGCTATGGTAGCTAATGTTAGTGTCAATGGCGACTTACTAATAAATATGCTTTTTATTTTAGTACGATATCATTTGTTTACTGTCATACTAATTTTAGATTGTTTCTTATTTGAAAAATTATTATTTTTAACAGTGATTCTTAGAATATTTGTAAATAAGTAAAACTTATCGCACAAAGTAGGAATTTTATCCTTCAAATTATTTCGTAAAGTATAGAAAGCAACATACATACATATATTCATGCATTTTAACAGTGACCTCAATATATTTTTGTGATCCGATGCCAATTTCTACGTAAATTGATAAATATTGGGTAAAAATCTT
The DNA here is from genome assembly GCA_034699025.1 of Entomobrya cf. arborea Gr-Col-00668. NCBI lineage: Eukaryota > Metazoa > Arthropoda > Collembola > Entomobryomorpha > Entomobryidae > Entomobrya > Entomobrya cf. arborea Gr-Col-00668. The sequence continues at coordinate 363 of JAQIWN010003476.1, forward strand.
TGAAGCGCTAGAATTATTATAGCTTATTATTTGTATAGGTTTAAGTCTAGGGCTTATCAATCATATCTTAACTTATGAAGTTCTTGAAAGTTTAGAAGATTTCATTAAAATAACAACAAAAGTGTAACCGCATTGTGAATCATATCGTCACAAATTCTCAACCCTAGATTGGCTCTATGAATTCCATAAGCTCCTCCATCTATACCAAAAGATTGACAAGATCTAAGTACCATTCTGTCCTTCTTTTCCCGCAAATACACCTTCCAAAAATGTCGAAAAGTGGTTGCATTGTTATATGGGACCCCAGCCATATAAGTTTCAAACAACGCAACGCCATAACATATAAAGGAAATAGCCGGAAGAGTTAGATATATTATAATTGGCAATTCAAAATACAGTTTTACCATTCCAGTTGTCGTCACAGAGCAAAGTAGTACCCCCAAGCAAACAAGAATTTGCATAAACATGGCAATAAATTCGTTTTCCATGTGAAAAAGCAGACGAGATATTTGATATCGTTTGTATCGCTTACGAAATTTCTGAGATATTAAACTTGTTCGCATTTGCAGCAGATGTTGAGAGTTTTTGTGCAAAAGTAGGTCATCGGTGTACATTTGCATCATTTCTTGGAATGAGAATAAGAACAAAAATGTTGACAATAAATACCATGCCTGTAGGCTCACTGCGATAAAGTATATTACGCAACATGTGGCTTTGACCAAGAAGCTACTACCCAGGAGTAACTGAAGGGGATCGAAATTTCCGGCAAATGGGGTGAAAGCTAATCCAAATGCCGCAATAATAAATGATACAACCATTCCGTAAGCAAATAACTTCTTTGCTGGAATAAATTTAGCATTCTCTTGATTCGATTTAAGGAGGTTTTCTTTCGTAAGCTGGCCAGATTGAGTAATGACATTCTCTAAGATAGCACTCTTGAATATTACAGTAAATAAGTTACTGTTATATATTAGTAAAAGAGTAACCATTACACCATAATAAAGTACATGGAGGATGTAAGTTTCTTGCTGTAGATCCCAGGAAACGCAAATCGAAACAAAACTATACAAAATACATGGTGTTCCAACTAAACTAAGAAGGATTCCAAGCCAGCGAAAACTGCAGGGAAAAGCTTGTTTATACTGTGGATGAGCAGTTAAAGTATAATTTTCAATATTTGCGAAATAAGGGGTTGGTATGATTGTTTGAAAAAAGTCATGCACCTGAAAGGCAGCTTGTGTCAACGCCATTTAAAAGGCTCACTAAACTCTAAATTTCTTTCAGAAAATGTGGGTGCTCTACTGGCTACTTATATTTGTGACTCCTTTTAAATATATATATATATATATACAATCTTTCTGAAAAATCTGAATGAAATAAATGGTTTCTAAAAGTCTAATTGGCTTACTCAAACTGGAAATAAATCGGTGTTAATAATGTTCAAGGCAAATAGTTATCCAAATGTATCAACGAAACTTGAACGAGAATCTATACGATGACAATTACAAATTTCTATTTAATTTCTATCTATTTAGTAGCAGAAACATAATTCTGGAAACAATTTTAAAAGCGCTGATTACTCTGCTTAAAGCTTTCACCTTCTATAAAATAATGCTATTGAGAACAAAGCCTAGAACCATTGCTTTAAAAAGCTAAAAGCTTATTAAAAGTAACAAGGTTTTTTTACTTAAATTGAGAGGTTAGCATTAATGGAAAACTTTATCTAAAGAAGTTACCCATTAAAATTAAATACTTTTCGGACTTACGTAGGTCTAATGCCCCTACTCAGCGCTAATCAGATTAATTTTTTTTGGTTTATGTTAAAGCGGTATTTGTTCATTACGTTGTGTTCCAGTACAATTCTAGCGATTTTAACAAAGCAAAGGAGCCAAAATTAGTTTTTAATATGCCCTTTTTCTCAATACGTCGTTTCATCTGCATCTAAATAACGAATTGGAATATTTGATTGCACATTTATCCCATAATGTAGTCAATGAAGCCTTTTTACTAGTAATGGTATTTAATTACATTTTTTGCCGATTATCAGTAAAACTCGATATAAAAAGGTGCCTAAATTTGCCGCATAGCAAAAACATAATATATCACAGGTGATTGGAGGAATAAATTTAACCATAATAGTCAGAACTTTTGGCTTGTCTGGACTATTCAAGATTATTAAGATAAATTTTATTTCTCCGATTGGAAAGACAGTCAAGTATTTTAGTCAGGTAACCAAGACCATAAACCGTATCGTTTTTGCGATATAACAGACAAACTTATTATTGATACAACTGTCAGCATTAAAAATGTCATTACAACGTGACTTACTCACAAAACATGTGAAAACTATAACGTTAAGAAACAAAAACCTGGATACAATCAACATCGCACACACGTGAAATTGTTCTTAATTTACACAGTAAAAACGTGCATGCATGTTGACTGAAACGTGAATACATCACCCGCTATCGCTGCTTCCTTATATCAACGAAGAACAAGCTGTGATGTTGAATTGAAAAAAGAGAAATTAGGGGAACTATTATGTTAGGGATATTGGGGAAAATTAATCCTAAGCGGAACTTTAATTCCAATTCACCAAAATATTGAAAAGAGGTAAAGAAACGGAGCCTTTGATGGTTAGATTCTGTTGCATGATAGGGAAAAACGGGCATTTAGTGTCATTCAAATATTTTTTTTGAAGTAGCAATTTATTCAAATAGCGTTTTTAATCATTTTGATTTTTTCTTGTATTCAGATTAAAAGATCAAATACAGCATTTCTGAAAGACTAGCTGCTGGCTCAACTTATGGAAAATTTACACATCTTTATGAATAGTTTCGAATGAAAGAATCCACTGCTATAAATAAACTGACATCAAATGTGTGAATTTAGTATTAAGTCAAACCCATATTATGGCAATTACGTGATTCACTGTCTCTAACTCTACAGTATAGTATGATACCAAAAATTTCTTGCTTTTGCGGTAAAAAGGAATTAGTCACTCTATCGAATGTTGAGTTTTCTAATGCGTAATAAAGTAATTATTGATCATATATTGCTTTTTCTGAAAGGGAATGTCTTCCAACAAAAAAATATTGGAGGTTGCTAATTGTCATTTGAAAATGTAAATTTATCTAAAAAGTACAAAAGAGAAAAATTAAAGTTTCCATATCACATTTTCTGAATAGTTTGGTCTACTATTTAAAATGTTTTGTAAATCAAAACGACCAGAATCACGATTTAATCTGGACCTTACCTTTAAAAATGGCTTGCAAGGTTTAGATTTTTTGAAAAAAAAAACACTTTTAAATTTCGAAACAAATGCATTTCGATTTTTAGTTGAAACTATCCAATGAAACAAATACCGTAAAGATGTGGGCGGTTGGAGATAATAATGGAAGCAGTGTAAACTAAGTAGCCAAAATGTTCTTCCAATAAATTTCTTATAATTTCGTATAATTTTCTCGTAAATGAGGCTGATTGGCCGAATAATTGAATACATAATTTAGAATTTGACAAATATGGGCTCCAAAATGAGTGAACGATTTTGGAAGACAGCAAACATAACCATTATGATAGTCAGGTAAATGAAGATTAAATGGCTTGAAATTTTTAGCTTTTGATGTTTTCGGTGGATGGTAAACATGTGATTCACAAGTATTCCAAGTCAGTCAGGTGTAGCCAAAGGGCTCCATAAGGTACATAAACTTACCACGTTTTAATATTCTTTTGGTAGAGCCTCACATCCAAAGTCATCAGGACTTTATACATTATACGTGGTGAAAATAGTGTGAATGGACTTGCTTTAAAATTTTTAAGTAAATTAAGTTTAACCCAACTGGTAAATAACTTGCTTGAATTTTATATTTCTTTGCACTGATTGCAAACGCAAGCCTCTTCCTTGGGCTTCGGAGCGGACGGACGAAAGGGCTCCAAGACTTCGTGCTTTGGGTCTGGAGCGGACGGACGAAAGGGCTACAAAAATTCGTGCTTGGGCTTTGGGGCGGACGGATGGGAGGGCTCCAGGAATTCGTGGTTTGGATTTGGGGCGGGAATTCGTGCTTTGGATTTGGGGCGGGAAATCGTGCTTGGGCTTTGAGGCAGACATGGAGGCCTCCATGTAATTGGCCTTTGGGGCGGACAGGGAGGCCTACATGTAATCATACTTGGGCTTTGTGGCGGACGGTATATATTTGCACTACAAATATGATAATTTAATGTTGATAAACTGCTTTTGAAACTGGTTTTCAATTAATTATCATACTTAAATTCAACCTGGAAAATATTGCTTATAGCATTATATAATGTACCTTAAAAATTAAAACATCCATACATACAGCGTCTCGACAAAAAACCTCTTTCACGCCACTCGGGCTACTTTCTATGATTTTCCCCTATCTGTCAAAAAACTCTACATTTTACATAGAAATCATAGAAAGTTGCCCGAGTGGCGCGAAAGAGGTTCTTCGTCGAGTCCCTGTAAGCAGAAACTAATTAGGTTAACAGTTTTTAAAACAGAATTTTTACAGAATTGACCTTCACAAACCCACGAGTTCAAAATATATTTAAAAAATGGTTCGGCAACTTAAAGTAATAAATTACTAATAAATATAAAACTTGTTAAAAATTTACGGTGCTAAGATTCGCTAAAAACTTATTGATTTTACTAACTAGTATTTTTCCGCATGAAAAAATGTTTCCAAATACTGCATTAGTAATTTTTATTTTAAACTTACCATATTCGTCTGCCAGACACTTTAAGTTCACTGCTACACTGGACTTGTCTGAATTCATCTTTAAAAACCATAAAACATTGATCTTGATAGACAATTATGAAGGTGTCAATATTGACGAGTTGGAATATCCGACTATGGCCAGGAAATATCAAATAGGCAAATGGAAAACAGCTCGAGGAAAAATAATATCAGCTTGGATCAATCCTGCAGCAGTTTTTGTGAACAAAACATGGCTCTCGTCTGTGCCTAATCACAATTTTAGATGTGGTATTTCTAGTCACCTGTTTGAAACGGTACATAAAAATGAAAACGAATTCTGTGTTCAAATTAATGGAGTATCATACGCTTCCCACACAAAACCATGGAATTATTTAGTACATATTTCGTTATTCCTTCCTCTACAAAAAGCAAACGCAAAGACTACTCGCGAATTTCCTTGCTATTTTTTCTCAAAATATTTTTGCTATCCACCAATCTTTCACTTTAAGTCTCCTAACGACCTGTTAAAACTTCATTTACCCTCTAGCAACCCCAGTCTATATGTTAGTGTAAACTTGGATACTCAACCAGAAAATAAAGTTTCGGATAAAATAATAGCAAATTCGCTTAGGTCTCAAATGATTAAACGCTTTAAAATTTCACACGGTGTTGTAATTAATTCGGTTGTTCGACAAACACAAAACGTTCTGCAATCTTATTATGCCAAAGTTTTTCCCAGCCAGCATTTCTTTATCTGTCCTACATGTAATATGCTTGCACAATACCATGTAGTCTAGCTAGAAAATGTATCAGCTTTCTTACATTCCATACAGCAACAAAAATCTGGATTTCCGAAATTCGGAAGCATGATAAAAATTAGGCAACACTACGACCTGATTCACAAACAATGGTTGCTACGAGCAACCATTCTTATCAATGTGGCAATTATATTACTTCACAGAGAACAAGGGTCGGCGTACCTTATGCCAAAAGTAATGAAAGGTTCGCACACGCGTATGCTCATGAACTGCGTTCTGTTTTCAAAAACTTTAGTTTTGTGGATGCAAATGGGAAAATTTGTGTCAACGATAAAATTGTGAACACAACTATTTCCTCGAATACATATGTAAACTTTTACGAAAGTGTTATTTTTATGGGTTGGCTAGAAACATATGAAAATGGACTTCCTATCGGAAGATTTTCTGTAAACGATACTATTAACGTATTACGATTTATCAGTTGTGCAAACAGAGACCTGCCGCATCTCCCATTTCATGAACTTATAATAATCTACAACAACGATGTTTGGTATGTTTTTATATTAACCCTTGTAGCACTTTGCATTCTACCAACTTTTGTTGGGCGTGTGACAGTTACAAGTGTTCAAACGTATTTTAAAAATTTCGAAATTGTTTTAAGACTATTTCTGGGACTAGATGTTGATTTTGACACCGTTCGAATGAAGCAATGCGTGTTTAGGATTGTAATTGGTGCATTCGCATTAGCCTCTATTGTTTTAACTAACGCCTATAAAAGCGATAATATGTACAAAATTATAGAGCCAAGAAAGATTAAACCGTACGAAACGTTTGACGAACTGCTTAATGAAAATTTTACAATCTATACGAGAACAGTGCAAATTTCTATTGATATTCTGCCCAAACTTGGATTTCCTCAGGCTCTGAGTAACTTAACACAGAATAAGTATCACTTGGCGTCACGGCATGCGATCTTTAGGCAGGATTGGATTTGGGTTAGTATTGATAGTGAAGTTGCAAAATTTTATATAGAATCAGAGGACTCTATAACCGAAAGACATGTTTATGACCACTCTAGTCTACACGTTCAAGCTATGAATTACACGAAAAAGTTGTCAAAGATAATAGATTCACTTGAAAAAAGCCATGATTACGAGGTAGACGACAGCCAAGTGAAGAAAGAGTTTCGTGAAAAATATCTGCAAACTGAAGAAACTAAACTTTTTAACTCTCTGCAAAGTTGCAACAACATGGCTTTAGTTTTGCCGACATATTTGTGTCGTGAGTATGCACAAAAGATTGTTCAAGCTAAGAAATTACAACCAGACAAATTGAGTATTGGCACAGAAACGTTTTTTCAAGTAAATCAAATATTCAACTTTCAAGGTTTAGTTCCTCCAATTATTTTCAGGAGAATGAAAGGGCTACAAGAATCAGGTGTATTTGAATGGTGGCAAAGTTTTGTTGCAGTGAAAGGTCTGACGGACAATTTGAAGTCACAACTTAAAGAACCGTCAATGAGTGGCAACATTTTAGTAATATTTTACATACTTCTCTTCGGATTGACAGCTTCTTGTGTCAGCTTTGTTTCAGAGTTTACATTTATTGCTTATAAGTATTTCAAGATGTTCTGTAGAATGATGTTCAATGTAATCCTGCATGCGATTGTATACATGAGTGTGAAAACCAAGTTACTTGTTCGGTGTAAGATTTGCAGTTGTAATAAATATTTGACAAAAATGGTTTACATGTAATACATAAAAGCCAAGTGAATTTATTAAAGTTCAACGGTTGGTAGTCAGTCTAGTTGAGGAGTTCATTTCATTCTTTTTCACTATTGAAAAACTTTGTTGAAAGTAATGTACTGTTGTGTAAATTTGTGTTCGGGGATTTGACATCATTTTTTTGACAAAAGACTTAAATGGCGTAGAGTATATTTGATAAAAAATCAAAATGATAAAATATTCAATATGACAAGACAAAAGAATTATTGTTTGAAAATATAGCTTAAAAGACTAAATTCCTAATTTTGTTTCTGGTTTGTAGTTTTTAGATTCCGCAGAAGTATATGTAAGTATTCATTGCAACCATACTACTATTACTCATGAAATATAAAGGTGAAAAACTATAATGTGGTGGATTTTAATTATTCTTACTGATTTGAAAATATAACAGCCATTTAGCTAAACGTAATTTATTACACCTTTTTCATTATAGTTCACGTGTTGTCTCAATTATATTCAGATATTTGCGCTAGAGGACATACTTTTCAAATAAGTTAATTTATAAGTTTCGAAAAGGGATATTTCAAGCGTCTACTAATTTTGATTTTGATATAAACAAAGCACTATGTTGATTGGACGAATTATTTAAACATAATTATCCATACTTATTCATACTTATGTATATATAAAAATAAGAAGCCATCTTAAACTTTACATTTCACAAATACTCAAAGTTTCTATTTCGGTACCTCTACATATTCATTTTATTCAGAGATTTCCAAACGGCTCTTCTTGAATTCTGGGCTTGATTGATTGATTGAGAGGTTTTATTTAACGTGGTATCAGACTCAGGTGCTACATAAATGCACTTGCTATCAACGCCAAATGGCCTAGCTATACCAGTTGCTCGTTACCAATCTTTGGCCATTTTTGACATGTTTTGTCTCGGGCGACATGTTTTCAAATAGTTATTCCAACGCTGTTTCTCATGATAAAGAAGACTGGGCGAATTTAGCAATAACAGAAACGACATGGAGGACACAACGAGATGTTTTGCAAATATTTATTTACAAAAAATGTAAAACAGAACTAAACAGAAGCAGTGTATATCCCGAATGTGGGCAAATACATAAATACAATAGTTGCAATACAAAAAAAGCAATACAAAACCATCCGTCTGTCGCCACGATTACACATAAACCGTGTTGTAAAACATAATAACAAAATTCAATATGGTTTATGAGTAATCGTGGCAACGAACGGATGGTTTCTACAATGTTTTTGACAAACGTGCTAGGATGTTTTTAACAATTCACTGAGCGGTGGAATCCCACTCTGCATGCTTAACTATTGTGTTTATTTATTTCTCCTCATACGGGAAATACACTGAAGGTCTATTATGATGCATAATTATGTAAGCACGTTTGATCAACATGGAAGGGCTGAATTTAAGCTATGTGTTTGTGAATAAAAATTGAATCAAACAATATGAATACTGTTTATCTTTTATAAAATATTTCTGGAATCAATATAATGTCAAATAAATTACAAAATACGGTTATTCAATCTTTTGTTTTTGTGATTCCGTCACACGCATTTTACCCAACGTGCAATCTATATTTTTTTAGTATTTTGAATTATACAATTAAATATGATCCCACCATTGATTGTTATCTGTTTGGACTACTTTGATAATACACAAGCTATCTTGTAATTTGTCATTTCAATGGTATCAAAGTTGACGTTGATATTGTTATCACCATATCAATGTCCTTGATTCAGTTTTTAAACTGCAAAATAAATTCCAATCTATCGATCACCCAAAAAAATGAATTAATTGAGATTTAGCATTTATGTATGAATCTTGGTATATTTTATAAGTATAAAATTAAAACGTTTCGTTTTTTCACAAATAAACAATGAATACCATATTCCCAATTTTAGTGTGTTTAATTTCTGTAGTTCAATCGCAACAAACATTCACGAATCCAATTCTAGATGAACTAGCACCAGATCCTTCAGTTCTGAAACACGATGGGCTTTACTACATGGTTTTTACACAGGGAAACAGAATCGAAATACTTAAAAGTTCTACTCTTTCCAACTTTAGAAATGCTGATAGAAGCCTAGCTTACAGTATTCCTCCCGGTCATTCGAATCTCTGGTCTCCCGAACTGCGTTTTATTAGAGGAAGATTCTACATTTATTTTACAATGGATGATGGAATTTCGGACGAAAATCATCGAATGTACGTAATTCACGCTTTGACACCCATGGGCAGCTGGAGCCAAGAAATAAGGCTACTACCAGATGAAAATATTTACGCAATTGACGGAACTGTGTTGGAATATGGCAATGGAGAATTGTATTTGATTTGGACTGGGTTTCCCGATCCACCAGGTTCTATGAACTTGTATATTGCAAGAATGACAGATCCAACACGAGTGGAAGGGCCAAGAAGGCTTTTAAGAAGTCCACTGATGGATTGGGAAATGCATGGATTTCCTGTTAATGGTGCACCCTTTACTGTACAGAAGGATGGACGAACGTTTTTAATTTTCTCTGCATCTTCTACATTTACCCCAGAATACTGTAAGTAGATTATTTATGCATCTAACTATTAATCTGTCAGTATTTCTAGCTTGAACGTTATGATAAATTCTTCAAATATTTTAATAGGTTTGGGAATAATGGGGATTGACAACCTTAACGATCCTTTAGTTCAAGAAAATTGGTGGAATGATGTTAATCAATGTGTGTTTACGAGGAATGATGCTGAAGGTGTATTTGGCACTGGAGGAGCCTCGTTTGTTAGATCGCCAGGTAACAATATCTGCAAAATGGTGGAAAATAATAAAAGCTAATATATTTTAAAGAATAATTGTAGATTTTGGTTTCTAGATGACAGAGAATTATGGATGGTTTATCATGCTTCTGACAACATTGTGGATGTAGGGGGTAACCGAAGGTCACGCATACAAAGGATTGATTGGAAGTTTAACGCTCCAAAATTTCCGGTTGCTGTTGGAGTTGGTAGGCCCATTACCGTTCCCAGTGGAGAATGAAATTTATAGTTAATAGATTTGGAAACATACATTAAATGTATTTTTGAAAGAAAAATTATAGATGGCCAAAGTGATAAATACCTGTTAACGATTTTTTTTTCGATACTTATACTTTACGTAATAATACCTTACGTACTGGTTTCAATTTTCGATTAGATAATAATAAATAATTCTCTATAAACTGTCTACGTACATATAAGAATTGTCTCTGAATCTTTCGTGGTTTGTATCTTTCCACTACAGTATTACAATTAAAAAGACTTTTACCCGCAGGCTTTAAAAAAATGTGTCGAATCCTATATATTTCTTCTAAGTTTGTATTTGGGGCTACTTTCAGTTCTTATTTTGAATTATGAAGACTTAAATTACATATTAAATCATAAAAAAGGCTCACCGAAAAATGAAAATTCTAACATGTAAATTTAGCATCAAATCAACCCTGTCAGTTCAAGTCAATATTCAGTCCGTCTCTGTAATTTATTTCTGTCTCTACAAGGCGCTACTCAAATATTAATACAAAATCATTCTAGTGTCATCAAAGTTTTATCGTAACGACAAACAGAATTTTAATAAGTAGCGTCTTATATTTAGTCTTATTGTTAGATTAAATGGATGTCAATTTTGTTTATAAATACTCCCAAAATTCCTAATAAAACCCATGTCGATTATTGATTCAACAAAATACACAGCAATACACTACTTTCCCCAAAGTTTTTAAAAAGTAAAAATAATAAACAGGAACCACGCAACTTGAAGAACTGCCGACAATACATGATTTATAGGTACAAGCGATATTTTTCGCCCTAATGGAGAACGATTTTTGCAACTTAATTGGTTATTATGCCAAGAAAGGTTACAAATATACAACCTAAATTACATCTTTAAACAAATATGGAATAAATCACTCGTTACGAAGTGCTTCATTAATTTGCAAAAGAGGGAGGATACAGGACGAAGCTCCCGTCAGGAAAATAACTTCATTCTACCACGAATGAATACCGAGTTTGGTAAAAGTTCATTTTGCTCTAAAATTTTCTCTAAGCAGTTGTTTAAATGTTTCGTATGGTTTAAATTTTGTGGGCTCAATAAGTTTGTCCATGTTGTCTTTTTGTAGGCATTCGTTAACACAATAAGGGCTAATGCAAATGCACTAATTACTAACCGAAAAACCCATTGCTTCATTCAAACCATGTCGAAATCAACATCTTGTCCAAGAAAAAGTATCAAAATTATTTCAAAATTTTAAAAATACGTTTGAACACTTGTAACAGTCAAACGTCCAACAAAAGTTGGCAGAATGCAAAGTACTACGAAGGTTAAAATAAAAATATACATTCATTCATGGGCATACGTATGGGCCAAACGTTCAGAGCTCTTGTTGTAAGGAATGCCGACTGGCATGTAACGTAAAGTTACATAATTACCGCATCGGCAAAAATTCTTGCTAAAACGATAAGCTGACAGAGTTTTAAAAATGATCTGAAAGTCTGCTGTTAATTTTAGCATGTTTTAGACTTTTGGAAATCCTGATTTGCGCTGACTTATAGTCTGAAATATTTTCGAATTTAAATAAATTGTATTCTTCTGGCGTGTGTTATAATTAACAAATGAAAAAATGCTTTGATGGAGATATGTTGTTAGAATCCAAAATATTGTTTCGTAAATTCTGCCGCACAACCGAATTTACTAATATCCCATGTGCAATTTTAAAGTGTGTTAGCATTTGAGAACAAAATGTTTGCCATTCTTTTGTATTTATACGGAATCCCATTCTGTTGTTCAGTCTCTAAAATAACATTGACATAAAACATAGGATTGCTTGATGGCATCTGGAAATTTAGGAGCCCGTATGAAGTAGGTAACCGAAGACATTAAGCTAGAATGGGATAGTTAAAAATAAATTTATAGGTACCTAAAATGCAGCGAGCTGAAGCAAAAAAAACTCTATGCATTTTAAGTGACAGCTCATCATCATCATCATTTTTCCAGTACTTTTTTAACATTTTGTAGTGATTGAATTGAATCATTTATTTAACTAAATGGATCATTAAAAACAATTTTTTATTCTGCATCTGATGCAATAAACTAAAGTTGATAAGCACGGACCGTTTTCTCCTCATATCCAATTTTATCAATTTTGTACCTACATCACATGTTAAATCCCGGAAATTAGGTCCAGCCATTGGAGTTTAATGACGGTTAAGATACTGAACCGATTGGAACGAATATTTTTGTAGTAAAATCCCACTTTATCGGACTACTTATTTGTCTAAAAACATTTTATTGTGCCTTGTTTATTTTTTTCACAATGTGCTAATTAAAATAAGTAACTTTTTTTCAGTTGCTGTTCGCAGTTTCACCAAAACCTACGCAGTAAACCCCGTAGATACCCCCCAGCACGTACTTTCAAGGTAAAAAATAGGAAGGTTCTTCA
>JAQIWN010003477.1:0-13057 GCA_034699025.1 Entomobrya cf. arborea Gr-Col-00668
TTGCACTGAAAGTGTACGTACTCATGTACTTCAAGAAACTAATGAGTTTAGATTCGCCAAGTTTTTTTCGAATTTTATTTTACAAAAAATCCCAATTTTTGGACCGAAAACGAATTTTTTTGTAAATTGAAATTTAAGAAAAATTAAGGTGAACCAAAACTCAATAGCTTCATGAAATACATGAGTAGGTACACTTTCAGTGCGAAAAGCAAAAAATTCTACCTGTAGATTTTTTCTCAAGACACAACACATCCAGTGTCATTATTTTGCTTATATGTGCTTTAACTGAATACCATTATCTTTTTTAAATATTTTTTTATGTTTGTGTTGTGTAATATGTAGTTCATTGCTTACATATTAGTCGGTTGAACAAAAATGGGAATATTTATGGATTGGATAGTCAAAACCGAACTAGTTGTGTTACACATAAGACATGTGTACTAATAATTCAGACATTTTTGAAACGCCGTTTTCTTTTAAATGGAGATTTCAACAGCCGTAAACTTAACATATTTAAAAAATATGCATTTTTTTCTACTGAAACTATGTGGTTTTAATTCTTAACTTTTGTGTGCATTTATTTTTTTCGGAGATTCAAAAAGACTGATGAAATGTTGTTTTTCCCATTTTTCATAGCCTATTTTTTCTTTGTGATGTTCGCATAAATGTCCAATCAATAGGACTCGATATTTTTTAGACGCATAAGGTAAAGTAATGTCTGAGCTTTCAGAAATGACCAAAATCTACGATCAGTTGCAAAAATATAGACTTTTATGCATTTATAAAAATCTATAATTTTGAATTAATCCTAATGGGCTGATTTTTGAACATTGAAATCTTTCTGTTTGATTTACCATTGCTTGTTTTTTGTATTTACTCCAGTAAGGATAGTTCAAATGCTATTCTTGTAGTACACATTTTGAGCAACAATTTAGGTCAAATTTTGTCAAATGTTCAAACTACCATACACGCAAATACTATCTACAAAGAAACGTTAGTTAACCTGAAAATAGGTTGTTTATCGTTTTAAGCATCCATACAGTCGTAGGTCAACTTTTATTTTTGATATTTTTTATAATTTCTGTAGTATTTATTCTGGTGATCATTTCGTGTACTATAGTTTGTAATAGCTTTCATTATTAAAAGTATGGGGACAAAATAAACTTTACTGGATTCTTTTAAAAGTCACACAGGAAAAGGTAGTGTCAAACGGCTTCTTTAGCTGGAATTACCTTAGGCACATAAAGCTTGATAAATTTGATGACATGTGATTTCAATACTAAAAATTACGTACTTTATTGTTGTTTAAAGTTGTTATGTAAAATAATTTAAGTGTTTGAAAAAATGAAGTTCCAAAAAAGTATGGATTATTAGTACACATGTCTTATATACAATACATTGGTTTCTTTATGATGGGTCGTATGATAACGTATCAAATGACCCTGGTGAGGTTCGGGTATGAACGAGTGCTGATGAGAGGTTCAAAAGAAATGGCAATTAAACTTCAAGAAAAATGAATGCGAATGATCATGTTGCAATGAAATCAAGAGGTAAAAATGCTGCTAATTCCTGCTTCTCAAAGGAATAGCAATTATGGCCAAAAAAATTAAATGAATAAAACAAACTTCAAGTTTAAAGAAAAGCCAAGAATGTTATCTTATTTTTATTCTTGACAAGAGAACGAAAATATTATGACCAGAAGGGTCTGAGTCTGCGTGAGAAGTGAAGATTGGAGTCTCATGGACATTAACAAAAAAATACAAGATAAAATGCAAGCTTGGTTATACGTACTTTTCCAGGTTGCATTGTTATTCAATTACAGTCAGAAGTAAAAAATAGCTTACATTGTTTGACGATGTTACTCTTAGAATTATTATTACACTCAGAAAAACAGGATATCTTACTCTTAGACAATGATAATGCACGCAAAATGAGGTTACATGTTTCACGAGTCAAGTACCTTAAACGCAAATTGGTTTAAACAATAGTAAAAAAATAGACAAAGAACTTTACATCTCTAACTTTCCATTCATAACATGTCATGAATGCATTGCTTTACTTGCATCCATATTGCATGGTACACTCATATTGCATGCCATAAATGCGTTGCTCTTCTCTCCAACAACCATAGTAGCTGTGCTCCCCGTGTATTTAGTACTTAAAATGCATAAAAACTCATTAACTTTAAATGCTTGTAACTTTTAAACTATTAGGAATTTAAGAAGGGAGCAAAGGGAGCAATGTACTTCGGTTATTGCTCTACAAGAATGAACTACAAAATTGACAGGGAGAAGATTGTTTGAATGGAAAAACTTGAAGGGAGTAAGTGCTTACTTCCTACTTCCTCCCTGTTGCGCCCTACGTACATTGTAAATGGAAAACCCTACGGGAAATTTGTAAGCATCAGAGCCCTGTTGACTTGTAAGTAGAAAAAAACCTTATGACAAAACCCTTAGGAAATTTTTAAAGGAGAAAACCCTACGCAAATAGTAGTTCTACAGCACATATTCAGCTTAAGCTTATACAGCATATTATAACCATAGTTACTTAAAGACACATTTAGAAAGTAAAATTAGGGCTACTAATGAAATGAATTAAATTAAACAAATTATCAACATAGTTGAAGTTAAAATTTGTTTACGTATAAACACTTGATGTTTTATTTATAAGTTTTAATATTGTCCATTTGTATTTATATACTGGCTAACGCGAAATGTGAACAGCCTAGATATTGTCGCATAACTATTCTCTACAACTTAAGACCATTGTATCAAACTACTTTACCTTAATTCAATTGCTTGATTAAGATCTCTTTTTTGATGATTTACAGTCAACATCATAGAAATAGTGTTTAAAAATGGTCATAACTCGGAAAGTATCTGGTGTTTCTATATCAGTTAATTTGGAACCAAACTACATTTTCATTTTTTAAACTCTGACATTTCTTACATGGAAAAAAGAGACTGTATGTATTGTGAGTTAAATTAAACTTAAATATTTCATACGGATTAAAAGTACATACCTAAGTACCTCTTATCAAAACAATAAGAAATAACCTTGTCAATCGGACTCCAGTTTACTATTCTACGTGCTATAAATTCAAAGAAAATCGATCGAATTATTTAAAAGCTTGGTCATCATTTGCTAACATCATTTAAATCTAAATATTTGTATTATAATATTATTTAATCCAAAAAACAAGATATATTTGTAAGAAAAGATTATTTGTCAAATAGCGGAAGATTAATTTTAAAACTAATTTTTACTTAAACCACATTTCCTTCATAAACATTGAAACGCTTTTTTCTTTAATTTAAATTACAAATACACAACCAAAACTAATTTACATTATTAGTTAAGGATATCATAAATACGACAATTTTTTGTTATCCGCAATCACAGAAAAAATAACATCAGTACATTTAACAAGCTGTGTCTTTAAAACTTGAAAAAGCTTTGATTTGCTTTGAAAAAGAAAATGATTTGATTCAAGTCTAAATAAAATGCTTTTTTAAAAGCATTTATTTAAACGACCTGTGGCACGAATAGCTGCTTGAACGGATCTTCCTATGACAAAAATAAGAAAGCATTATGCATTTTGGCTATTTTCAGTTTCACCAAAAACTAACTTAAAGTATAATAATACAAAAATAGTACTTCCAAAACCAGGTAAAGGTAGAACCGTCCACTTAAATTGCCACTGCTTCCATTTTTTGGAACACTTTTTTTAGCAAAAAGTGTATCTCCTGCACTTAGGTACAAGTAGAAAAACCTGGAACCGCAATATCTGAAATAAAAATACCAAAATTCTCAAACAAAATATTTAGCAAATAAAACTTATGTGTGATTATCATGAGAGGCGGGTGTATTTGTACTGCACCCGTGCCGTAGTTTATCTTATATCAGCCAAATGAAATGTAGAGGTTTTTGTAGTTTGGACATTCATTCTTGTCCTGACTCTCGACTTGTGCTTACAATAAATCACGTACTAATTATTACCTTCCCGTGTGCCTAATTATCTTTTATTTCTAGTGCGTTATCTAATATCACGCTACCTTACATTAGCATAACGACACATGGTGGCAGCAGTGCTTCGAAAATAATTAACATTTTCTTTCCTTTTTTCAGTATTTTCCAACGAAATTAACTAATATTGTTTTCTTGTGCATTAGTAAACGTAAGAACGCACCACCTACAACAACTGTCGTCAGTCAATTTAACGTCCAGTGCCCTGATCCATTTACGTTTTCAAATCCATCTGAGTGGCCCAACTGGAAGCGGCGTTTCGAGCGGTTTATGTCAGCGTCCGGACTGAGTGCCAAAACAGGAGAGGAACAAGTCAATACTTTGCTTTACTTCATGGGGCCACAGGCAGAAGACATCTTACTATCCTTTGCGCTCACAGATGATGAAATGAAGACTTTAAAGACCGTCCTCGGCAAGTTCAAAAATCATTTCATCATCAATCGAAATGTAATCTATGAGAGGGCGAAATTTAACTTCCGAATTCAAGAAGATGGAGAGTCTGTGGATTAGTTTATTACTTCATTGTATTCAATCGCCGAGCACTGTGATTACCAAACTTTGCACGATGAAATGATACGTTACAGGATCGTAGTTGTGGTGATTGATCACAGGCTTTGATGACTGGTAGACAGAGTGAAGCTGTCAAATGGCAAATAAAAGACCTCAGCAGAGACGCAGGAGAACATCAGATTTGACTACATCACTAGACGTGATTCTCAGCCAGGTGAGAGGACGCCAAACTCCTTTTCCAGACCCAAGCCGCAACAGAACAAGAAAGAAAAGGTTTCTAGCAGCGACTTTGATAAAACGTGGAAGTGCAGATGGTGTGCGAGTTCCGACAAACACAGACGTGAAGACCGTTCCGAAAAGGGGAAGACGTGTGACAAGTGCGGCAACGAAGGCCATTATTCACGTGCTTGCCTTAGTTCCAAATCCATCAAACGCATCACCACAGATATTAGTGATGAAGCTCCTAGTGGAAATTCCAGCTTTCTAGGTGCCATATCAGCAATCAATGGAGGCAGCAAAGAAGACCGTAACAAGCGTTGGAATGCTGTCATCAAACGCGAAGACGCTGATATCAAGTGGAAACTTGACCCGGGGGCCGACAACTCTCGGATGAAGTTCTCAGTGGACGCATTGAAAGGCCGATGGAGACAATTGGTATGTTTAGTCGTACTCTGAAATACCTTGATTGCACCATTAAACAATTCATTTACGTTGTCAAAGGCATAGAGCAGCCACTACTTAGATTATTCGCGTGCGAAGATCTTAAAATGGTAAAACTGATCAACCTTGTCCCCACCATTTGCCAAACAACAGTCAAACCTAAGGAGGAATACCCCAAGTTGTTCAGTGGACTCGAGACTATTGCCATTCCTTATGACATCAAATTGGAAGAAGAAGCACATCCCTTTGCTATTAACACACCTAGACGTGTGCCCCTGCCTCTTATGAACAAACTCAAAATTCAGCTAGACAAGATGGTCCTCCTGGGGGTAATTGAGCCGGTGGACAAGCCAACTGACTGGTGCGCCCCATTGGTCATTACAGCTAAGAAAAATGGAGACCTCCGCATTTTTGTCGACCTCAGCCGCCTTAACAAGTACGTCAGAAGGGAACGCCATCCCATGTCATCGATAGAGCACACACTTGGAGAGCTGGCCGGTGCAGAGTACTTTAGCAAACTCGGCACCAACAATGGGTTTTGGCAGATCCAGCTAACGGAAGATTCAAAGCTGCTTACAACTTTTATCTTACCTTTTGGAAGGTATTGCTACAACAGACTTCCATTTGGTATCACCTCGGCTCCAGAACATTATCAAAAGAGAATGTCTAACTAACTGCGTGGCCTCGATGGTATCCTTTGCCAAATGGATGACATTCTCGTTTGCGGAACGACAATGGAGGAGCATGACCAACGTCTACGTCAGGTTCTACAAAGGCTTCAGGGCGAAGGTGTTACCCTCAATGAAGCAAAGTGTCAAGATGGTTTAACAAGTATCAAGTTCTTGGAGCATCAAATTGATCAAGATGGCATCCATCCGGACAGTGACCGAATCTCAGCCATTGTGAACATGAAACCACCCAAGTCTGTACATGAGACACGGATTTTGACAGGATTATTCAATTACCTCTGCAGGTTCACGCCAAGATTATCAGACATTCTATAGCCCCTCAACGAACTTTTGAAGAAAAGCCGAGCTTTCCAATGGGGACAAACCCAACTGTAGTTCTTTGCTCAAGTTAAAACGATCCTTACCGGTGATCATGTGCTCGCATTGTATGACCCAGCCAAGCAGACTATCATTTCCGCTGACGCATCCTCTTATGGCGTCGGTTCAGTAATCCGCCAAAAACATGAGGATAGTACGTTGAAGCCCATCGCTTATGCATCACGTACCTTATCAGACTGTGAAAAACGGTTCGCCCAAATTGAGAAGGAGGGTCTTGCTCTCACATGGGCATGCGAGCGCTTCAAAGATTTCATCACTGGAATGAAATTTGTCTCAAGACCGATCACAAGCCCCTTGTTCCGATCATTACGACTAAGAACCTGGATAATCTCACACCCAGACTGCACCGGTTTCGTATGAGGATGATGCGTTACAATTTCCACATCTTCTACACCGCTGGCAAGGATCTCATCGCTGCGGACGCTGTCAACAGGCAGCCTATCAATGCAAGGGGAGACTAATAGTTGGAGGAGGATATCTCAGCTCATATCAACCTCGTTATTGCACATCTTCCAGCAACCGACAAAAAGCTCGAGGAAATCTGGAAAGAACAGCAACATGACCATATCTTAACAAAAATCATGAAATACAGCACCAAAGGATGGCCAGAAAAGAAGCAGATTGATTTAAAATTCCAAGAATTTTACGCGGTCCGAGATGAAATTACTATTCAAAATGGACTACTCATGCGAGGATGCCGTATCATTATTCCCGTTTCCATGCGGATTTTCTGAGTCGACTCCACGCTGGTCATCAAGGCATAACGAAATGTCTGGCAAGAGCTCGAGAATCAGTTTGGTGGCCTGGGCTTTCCATGGAGATCGCCGTAATGATCACTAAATGACCACAGTGCATTTAACAGACAAAATGAGTGTGTAAGACTCTCATTCTGTCGGAATTTCCCAATCGACCGTGGCAAAAAGTAGCTATGAATCTCTTTTAGTGCAACGCAAAATGGTATCTTCTCATAACAGATTATTATTCTCGCTTCTTTGAGGCCGCCTTTCTCACCAGCATGCCAGCAGGCGCAATAATTACTCATTGCAAATCGATTTTTGCACGTCACGAAATTCCGGAAGTGGTCATGAGTGACAACGGACCACAATTTGAGCCGGTGATTACCTCCGAGTTTTCCAACCTTTCATCGGAATAGGGAATTCCAGCACATCACGTCCAGTCCTCATTTTGCACAAAGCAATGGATTTGTGGAAGCTGCTGTCAAGATTGCCAAACATCAACTTAAAAAGAATGCTGACACTTACAAGGCAATGTTGGAGTACCGAGCTACACCATTATCCAACGGGTACAGCCCAGCTGAACTGCTGACGGGACGATGCATTGGAACAACTCTCCCTATGGCATCCGCTCTAAACACACTCAAACCAGTAGATCAAGAAGAATTAAGGGGAAAGGAGGAACATAGGCGAGGCAAACAAAAACGAAACTTTGACAAGTACCATCGTGCACATGACAAGGACGAGATGTTTCCTGGAGAAACTATTTGGGTTCAGGATAAGCGCACATGGACCACAGTTGTGGAGAAAACCAACACACCCCGATCCTACATAGTTGAAACACCACTGGGAAAGCTCTGACGTAACAGCTTTCACCTTACCCGTGGTTATAACAATGGTCAGCCGGAAACTGAGATAGACATCGACATCGTGGAGGAGACGACGGAAGATCAAGGCTCCGCATCAACTGCAACCACACCGGATCCAGCTCTTGTCACAGCACTACTTAACAGGCCCCAGTACCCCACACCGCAACCTTACACGACTCGGTATGGAAGAGCCATCAAGCCGGTCAAACGAATGGGAATCCACGGGGAAGCTTAAGAGGGGAGATGTGTGGGTATCATGAGAGGTGGGTGCATTTGTACTGCACCCGTGCCGTAGTTTATCTTATATCAGCCAAATGAAATGTAGAGGTTTTTGTAGTTTGGACATTCATTCTTGTCCTGACTCTCGACTTGTGCTTACAATAAATCACGTACTAATTATTACCTTCCCGTGTGCCTAATTATCATTTATTTCTAGTGCGTTATCTAATATCACGCTACCTTACATTAGCATAACGACACAACTTATATTCCTTTTAAAAATAGTTGTGTCAATAGAATAATGAAAATTTTGCAACTTTGGTAGCCAGAAACCATCTGTTTATTGTTTACATACATGCATTATTGGGATATAATAAAGAAAGGATATAATCTGAGATTCCTTTAGCTTATATTGCTTCACTTTATTTTCACAATTGCTACAATTTCAACATTCTTGGGAATTTAGCGCAGGAAGATCGAGTTGATGTCTTAATAATTTTAATGACCAAATACGTATGTATTTGTATATGAGTTCGTGTTTGAATAAAAACATAGTTGTACATGCTTATATAGTTTTGATTATTTTCATTCACTGTTACTATTAACGTGAAATTGTCTTCAGAGTGTCTTCACAGCAAAGTTGAATAGCATTCTGAAGTGAAAGACACAGGCATGAAAATTACATGAATGTAAATATTATCATTTAAGATTTACCATGTATGTTTATTTTACTTGTTGTAATTTATTTTTTTCTCATTAAGTTGTCAAAACAATATGTATCGATTTACAATAATACATTATAACAATATTTCAAATAAGTTTTTTCCAGTTTTAACTGAAGGTTAATGACACTTGACACATTATCATATTCTACATTAACAGAAGATACGCTTCCCAGTCTCAATAAAATTAATATTCCCAATCGAATAACCTTATTTACAATTTAAAAAAAAAGATTCTGACAATTGGAAATCGTTTAGTTTAAAAAAGTTGCGGTTGTACAACATGTATGGTTTTTAAATAGCCTTCAAAAGAAGAATATATTGTATATGATCATCCCATTTGCTCAATTGGGAATCAATACCTTTGACGTATGCAGTTGAAATTGTTCAATGCAATACTTAGGCAAACCCATCAGCCGATTTTCGGCAATTGTCACATAGAAACATGTGTTGGTTTCGTGTTTAATTAAAAATTTGTAATTAATTTTTCCACTTTTTACGAATTGAGTAACATTAAAGTCAATGTTATTTCATTTCTTCCAGCTTAACTTACATTTGATGTATTATATTATATTTATCCTTAGCTTAAAAATAAATTACCGTATACGAGCATATGCTATTATTACAAATTGGATTTGATTTCATGTTAAATTATAATACATTATGCGGTTGTCCCATATTTTTTGCTTTGCAGGTACTATGCTGTGGCCTTTTTTTAATGTTAAGTGCAATGTTGTATGGAATACAAATTTCCTAGTTAACTACAAATGAAGGCTGAGTTTGTCTCTTTGTGTGAGATTGGAAGACTATTGATATTAAATATTTACAATACATATATTTTTTTCAAGCTTCTAGATATTCATGCATTTTGCATGACGTATCCTTGACGTTATGCAATCACACATTAACTTGTTTTTTATTAGTCACCTGCATGCTCATCTATGCAAACGAATAAACACATAATTGACTCATAGTCAAATAAATCATAACTTTACCACTGCTTACGCGCCTTAGTTTAATGCTACGTATCATTATCCTGCACAAGGAAGAAAAATGACGCATTTATTTTGGAAGATCCACTTCATTGTTCAGGATTGGTGGAAGTTCATAAAAATTAAATTTTTAGTAGAGCTGGTTAAAAAATAAAATGATGATATACAGCTCAATAACACTTGATCTGAAATATTATAATTTAGTTTAATTCACATTTATTTGAACCATCAAAATGAATCATTTAACGTCATAATGAAAGACGATTTTTTACTTATATGAATGTAATAATTAAATAATACTCGTTTTTATGTACCAAATTATATTATGTGAGGAGTCATTTTTTGATGGACAATGTTCTGTCAGTTTATAACCTTAGGTGTAAAAACCAAATTCCAAAATCAAAGGCTTTCAAGAACCCTGAAATTGTTTTTATAGGTTTTGTCGTAAACCAAATTGACTTACAAATTTGAAATTATCTTTCATGTAAACGTTGTAACTATTCATTTATAACTTTACCTTAAATTTCTTAATTTCTGGTTTGGTATCGAATTTAATCTTACTTTCTGTTACTATAAATGATCCACTGAACGGAAACACGGACGTTTCAACATGTTAACTTTATTACTAAACGAGACTATTTCACTTGATTATCCGATGCTTCATCAAAATGAATGTTGACCTAATTTGCATATTTTTGAAGACAATAGAGTTGTCGTTGTGAGAATGACACTTGTCCAAATGAATGGTTTTTGAACACGACTATTAACCAAATTACAAGGCTAGGCCAAAAGTTACAAAAATCCAAAATGTCGATCAGGAAATTATTTTCTTAAGCTCAATAAGCTTCTAAATACAAAAATTGCATGCTTAAAACCAAAATAGAAATGATTTTCAAAAACATGATTAGATGACCAACTCTAATTAAAAGTATCATGACATGGTTTTCTGGATTTTACGTAATTCACTTAACGTTAAAATTACACTTGTTGAAACAATTCAATGCGAAATACGAAGTGATGGAATTTTAAGAATAACCCGATTTGATAGTTTATGAAAAATTGGATGTGTTATTTCCTACGATCTTCAAAGTTTGTATTTCCTCTAATTGTTAAAATTCTTGAATTTAGAAATACTTTATTTTGCTTTTCGACTGTTTTATTCGAATCTTAACCTTGATTACCAACTTAACCTACAAGTCAAGGGTTTAGAAATCCAAATCAACGCATCATAAGGTTACGCGAATAGAGCATGTATTTTTCGAAACGGCAAAAAATTTCATAGTTACCAAAATATATACGTATGGCAATATATTATATATACATATACTTATATATACTTCTCCCATGGTAACTCCAAACTTTTTACATTGGCTTGGATCAAGTTTTTGAATTTTTTTGGCCTGAATCAAAGATATTTACCAATTATATATTTACTTTGTACCGCTCAACAAGGAGCCGGTACAAAGTGAAAAAAAATTGTTTATTTTTGATTTTCGGCAGTATTCGCATCACATATTCAATAGCCTTGGATAAAAAAATTCTATAGTGATTTAGCCCATTGCTACAAGTGAAGTTTTTAAGAAAGACATAGTTACGTAATATTGGTAGTACAAAAACTTACTTAATCTCGAAAGGGAAATATTTGTCCGTCTGCCATAATCATTTTCAAATCTTTATATTCATAACACCAGTAACTTATATGCATCCGTTCTGAAAATGAAAATTGTTTTGAAAAATGCACCTAACAACCAAAACCTCTGTCTTTCTTTAGCGAAAAACTTCAAGTATTATGAAATAGTTTTCTGGATTTTATTTAATTCACCATTGTTGTCTTAAACTTTTTGTTCACTGGCTTTTGACTTCATACAGTCCTTTTTTGGTATTGGCGAAGTGTCGTTCCCTATGAACTGGTTTTTTGTTAAAACGTCTTTCTTAATAAACTGGATTTGGTCTAATGTCGACCCCTAAAAATTTGCCTTTTTATAATTGTCGATTTTTTTTTGTAAAGTGACGTTGTTCAAATGTCGTTTTTGTAAAATGACGCCCCACCGTTTTCCTTAATTTTACGAATAGCGAAATTTTTTAGATACTTATAAAATATACTATATTTTGTATGGAATAAGTTTCTATTTAACACTAGCACACTCGATTGAAGTTAACACTATGTTATTAAATATTAAAGTTTAAAAAATCATTAAAATGAATAACTTGATGATTTAAAAACAAAGTTTAAAAAATCACAGCTTTTTGTTGTCATACAAGATCTGCATGCTTTAGAAATCGCTTCAAATTAAATATTTGCTGCTGTCACAATAGTGTGGTATACTATGCGAGTGCATTTGAAAGAATGATATGATTTTCATCGCAGCTTCACCTTTTTATGCAAAAAAACGGCCACACAGACTTGTCTCCATATTATGAATGCCGCAGTGAAGTTAAATATGCTAATAGGCGTATACTTTAAGAATTTTCACCATGGGAAATTTTTTTTACTCATGTTGAACTCTAAATATAAGTTTTGTGTTTTATTGTGATAATTCAAAAAAGTGGCGACAAATTACCATAATTGAATTACAATGATGTTGAGTACCTTCCTAATAATATAGTCCCCTTAAATGCATAAAAGCAAACTGCATTTTACACGTAAGTATTCATTTAACTACATTTTATGTTTGAGTAACCGGCAATTAAAAATACAAGAATTTTCTCAAATTTCCAAGCGTTTTTCAATCCATACCAAAACCAATATGAATATTTTGCAAAAAACTTGTTTGTATTATCTACTAGTTTTCATCACACTTGGAAACCCAGTGGAAACATTTCCGGCTTTTACATCTGTTATGGTAAGATAACTTTTAAGTACATACGTTCAATGGGTTAGTCTTCTCATTATTTTCTGATTATCTAATAAGCATTATTTTTATTTAATAACTATCAATAGAACAAAGATCTAAAGTGTGGACCGGGAGCTTTTTTTCTGCCTATTACTGGTAAATGCAGGTCACTGACCAACATTATGGATATAACTAGCAACACTGAATATGACACCAGTTAATAACTTTGAGCTAACTTTAAACAAAATTTATTGTTTATGTAAGAAACTACAGTTGATGGGGGGAATTCTGTTTAAGAATTCTCCACCTGGGGTAGTCAGGGTGATCAGGTTTCTGAAGGTGTTAATTATGGTTCAGGTTAATTTCAAGAAAGGATGAATGCTTTAATGATGATGTTGAATGTATCAAAGTTTATGAGTTTAAA
>JAQIWN010003478.1:0-13054 GCA_034699025.1 Entomobrya cf. arborea Gr-Col-00668
CTCTACAGATGCATGTTGAAAGTTTTTTATGTGATGTATGAAGTTAACTAATTTTTACTTCATCGAGACAAGTAAGCAAATTGTCACACCTCATACTTTTTCTCCTAGAAATTAATGCTGACATGCCCTTTAGTGTTAGAAATTGTACATATGTTTCTTGCCTATTGCTTTCACTTCTCTATTTCATGGCTATGAAACGATGACAAGTGTCCTGCAGGTATTAAGACATGAACATTCAACATTCGTAAGAGGCTATAACTAGTCGCAAGTAAAATGGGGATGTTTGTTTTAAACAGATAAGGAACTCGAAATCAACTGGAAAAGCTTCTTCCAAAAAAGACGTGCAGACAAGAAAAGTCGCACGGTTGCTTCGTCATAGTGTACTTCTGCACTTTGAACTATCACGTCCGAGAAACGTATTTTAGTTGCATAAGAGGACACTGGCTGGGCAGAAAATTAATGAGGAGTCAGTAGTCCATACTGTGTAACGACATATTAAAATACATCTTTCTTTATAACTAGTTTGCAGTATTCGTACTTCTTTACTTGGTTACAAATATTTTTCTTTGTAACAAACAGGATAGAGGAAAACTTCAAATCGAATTAGAAATCCATACATTGTCTCTAAAACGTTTATATATATGTTTGTTATAAATTTATTGCCTACTGCCCGTGAATTTCAGAAAACTCTAAGCAAAACATCATCAGTTGCAAAAGGTGCATAAATATAGCTGTTTATGTGAAGTGTGACATTGGCATACTTACCGAATTTTCTGACAAAGGTAGATGCAATAACTAACTATGTATCATGCTTCGAAATTAATTTTTTTCTAGCATTTTCTCAAGACGTCCGATAGAAAGACCTCAACGTAGGAGTATCGCAAACTAATATATAACCCAATTGTGGTACAAGTCAGAGAGTAGTGTAGTTGAAGGAGTCGAGTTCACTCTGGAATTTCCACTTCCACCTTTTCGATTAGATAACATCAAGTCTGAGTAGGTTCCGCCGGCCCATACTATATTTTAAGAAGGATAGTCCTCTTATGCAACTGCAATGGGCCTTAAGAGGAACAAACGAGGCAGCTCTTACCTCCCATATATTTTTATTATTACTCCTAAACCTCCTATTTTTTTGGAAAATATAGAAGGGAAAAGTAAAAAAATGAAGGAGAAAGCACCATCATGTTGAATTTACACAGCATTCTTGATGGCCTGGACATTGCATGAGAAAAGTTTATGTGAGTATTTCACATCATCGTGCAAAATTGCTATCAAACGAACCAGCCAGTGGAGAAGTATCGGACTAGAAGTTTTACTACCAGAAAGACAAGAATTGTACGTATTTTTACAACTGCACATAACCACGATGTATTTACATTCGTACAAGATGTTTCATAGTGTAAGGTTGTGTATATACATATTTGTACGTATGTCGTGTGTGCACAGTGCACAGCACAATATATACTTATTATGTGAATTGTAAAAAAATGGAATGGTATAAAAAAGCACAACTACTACTTTTTGTACTGTGCTGTATCATATATAGCTTTTCATCGCTTTAATCCTCAGAAAGCGCTTCTGGTCACGAACTAACTTTTTTCTCACTACCACCTCTGCTTCTTCTAATCCCTTTCCTCAGTAAAAAACATGATAATTTTCTGACTAATGTCTATTTCATAACATTAGTTACGTGATTATTATGGCCAACGGCTGCTAGATCGTTTTCGCTCTTTACGTACCGCAGTGGCCTGTCGACACATCTACACCTATATTTAAGCACAACGTACAAACATATTTTTTTGTACTAGCAACCTATCTAATTGTAATATTTTCTCGTCCATTTTATGATCCAACAAGGCAAAAATTAATAAGAAGGTACAAAGCCCTAAACCTACTTAAGGTAACCTATTACATTTTTCATAAATACTACGAGTAAAAACAATTCTTACTTATTGTGGCATAATGAGGGCTGTCTTCTCCGCATGCAAATAAACGAACTCAACTTTTTCCCTGTAAACTAACAGGTCGTGTGAGTGTGTATTCCTCTTTCAAGACTAGAAATTCATAACAGTTTAGGACTAAAATATATCATGTGTCATGGACATATTTTATATTAACCTGGATAAAGTAAATGTGCGTGTGTGCATTTGTGTATAATCCAAAGAGGCTTTAAGTATTTACCACAATGTAAGCATACAGATTTTCTTGCCTTAAATCTTTGATTAAAAATCTTGTTAACCTCGAATTTAGAATTTTTATTAAGCCTTCAGTAAAAATTATGCGGGATATTTAGTTTACTTTTACACGTTGTCAAATGGAAATGACGCATATGATGACTGACGATAACCCAGTGAAAGTAGAATACCTAAAATGAATGCAATATTATGTTCTCATGTTGCTACATTAAATATGACACGTGTTGTCATCAACATTATATTTTGTAATTTACACTGTCGTAAGTTTTAGTCAAACAAACCTGGAGTAACTCTGTGTTGAATTGCATATGTTGTTTGAGCATGCATAAAATTACAAGGAAAACTGTAAAAACAAAAATTTTGTGAATGTTAGCGCACTCAATCTTGCATAGCTGACTGAGTAGAGTGTTTATATGTATCAGGAGAGAGCATGAAGTGAAGTAGAGCAGAGAAAGTTTCGTGTTCTCATTACTGTACTCATGTTTATTTCAAAAATACGTGTTATAATCCCATACTAACTCAAAGTTGTAACATCTTTTTTGTTTATGGATGACTTGAGTACTTTTTTATTTCATGAACTTTAAGTACATAACGTAGAAGCGAATTTTTTTTACTACAGTCCATATATCCCCATCCCCACATAAAAAGTAATACTTTCACCAAATCATGACCAGAACAAGCTGCTTTACAGAAAAATAATGCTAGAGATGTGAAAGTACTATTCATCCTTGAGGTCGTCTACATGCATATTACTGGCCTCAGGAGTGTCATGTTTCCCCTACAAGATAGACAGGAATTGCTCCACAGGTTTCCTTTCCTCAGACTTTCTTTGCTGAATTCCTTGTCTATACACATGTTAAGCTGAGTAAAATATATTAAAATAATTAGTCATATGAATTATATGCATTTGCATGAATAGCCGGTAAATAAAAATCATACATTCGAAATGAACTGGGGGAGATGTTTTATTTGTATACCATCATGAATGAACGGAATATATAAATCATGATTCAGACCAATTATATTGTACGTTCGGAATTCATGTATATATAAATAATTTAAGACTGCAATGCAACAACTTGAAAAACAGACACATAATATAGATAGATATAGCTAAAGATAGTCGTACTTGTTTAAAACCTCGATATCTTCCATAAAAGGGTTTCTATATTTATTTTCTTTGGCCCACTGAACTGAATCTTCTGGAATCGTAACGATAAATTTACTGAAATCTCTTCAAAAAAATAATTTTAATAGCATTTCCTAGTTGAAATAGTGGGTTGAAAAGCAATGAAGATGTTGGTGGTTTTACATGGTCGTTACATTGGATATTGGATTTATATATTTACTTTTTTATTGTCCGAGTGGTACATGGTGTTCAAGAGTTCTCAATCTTTATATCGTTCATTGGTTACGATACGCAGCTGAGAAAAAGTTTTGTGAATGTTGTTATTTCAAACACACCAAACCAACAAATTATCGAGCTTTCTTATAGTCTAAATCAGATAAAACAAAAAAGACAGCAGGGTTCTTTGCTTTGCAGTATTATTTTCTTATTGATATTTTACTTGCTGAGAGTTAGTATTGGTACAATAGAAAAAAAGGTTTAAGTTGTAGACCAAATATATTCCATCAAATTTTGAGTTATTTAGCGTTTTGTTTTCTAATAATATATATTAGACCATACTTTAAAATATTTACTTCGGTTTAAGTTTATTGTATTGTAATGCACTACTGAACTACTTATAAAAAGAATTTGGTCAAAGGCTTCTGTAGACAGAAAATAAGTACAATAAACTTTAAGAAAAAGTATAAATTTATTTGTTCTAGAAAAACATAATTTCATAACTATACCACCAAGTCATACATAATGCATACATAATATTATATTGAATCAGTAAATCAGAATTTTTATTGGCATATATTGAAGAAGCTTATACCAAAAAAAATATTTTTCATAAAACAGCAGAGGAAGGAGGACAATGTTCACGACGACGGAAAGTGGGATTCCTTCAGAAAAAATACATAAATGCATTATGCAGCACTAATATTGTTACTTTTGACTTTCTAGGCAAAGTACTTTTTGAGTTATTGCAAACATCTTTTCTACTATGGTTTATTTGCTCTTCTTGAGGTTATAAACAAATTGTATTATATGATGATGACAATATTTTACTGGTTTACTTTATCTTTCCTGTGTGTACTTACATCGAATGTTCAAGCTACCGAATTTTCATTTCAGAATTCAGACAGGGAATTGTCCTTTGAATTGACGAAATGTTTGAAGAAAAGAACCACTTTGAGAGAGATTACGTGAAACTAGAGTAAACAAATCAATACTAGTGAACCCGAATTCGTATTTTACAAATTTTATTATAATGCCAATATACATCAAAAATCTTCTACTGAAAATGTTCTTGAATCTTCCACAGAAAATATATATGACAGGAAGGATGCACTGTCGCATACGATTTATGTTGATTTGAAAAAAAATTGACAGGAATTTTGTTTTGTGACCCTTATGCTGAATAATACATTTTGCAGTTATTATGGTTTAAGATAAAGCATTGGATCTTTAATATGGAACTTCTGCTATAATCCAAGGGACAATATCATAATGTGAATCCTGAATCCTGAATTGATCTATTAAGTCATTTTTAGGAAAGTTTGTTTTACTATAACTTAAAATCCAATCAAAATATAAGTCCTTCCCATTGTGTAATCTACATATATATAAAGTAGAAATCTCATCAAAGTAGTATCTGTTGCTAGTAAGTTTTAAGTTTTATTTGACAAAAATTGTGTGAACGTTTGCACTAACTTAAGTCTATGCATTAAAAAAATAAAAGATGATTATTTTTAAATTTGTAGTTGATTTATTGTATTTTCATGATCTTTTTTACCAAAACATTCAAAGTGGAAAAGTATGTTGGGGTCTTTGATATTTCATTTTTATTCATTAACGTAGCATTGCACGCAATTTTACTTTGGCTGGCAGGCGGCACCATTATCTCAATCTTCTTAATGACAATTTTCTTTGTTCATGGAAAATCTCCCTGAAAATAAGTTCGTTAAGCCTTTCGTATGAATGGAGTATGTATCTTCTCAAATGAGTATGACATGGAAAAATAGGACGGAGCTGGCAGAATTTATAGCATGACGAAGTTTTTGATAAGTTTCTGAGCGTTACCTTTCCCCAATAACACGAAGTAGCTTTTAGTATGTACTCACAGTAATGTAACACACAAAAGAAGAAAATGTCAAATCAGCCATTTTTTGAGAGCTCATAACTTTTCATCGTGTTTTGAGTTCTAGTAGTCGTCCTGTAAAGGACCTTAACTGAAATATATGAGACAGATAGAGTAAAAGTTGATATAAATATGTAATGTAATGTAATGATAGCTATGCATGAAAATGTATGTCTTATGTATGTATGAATATATTTTATGTTCACGAATAAATTTATAATGTATATCATAATGTGAACATCACGTCATGTCGTACAAGATATAAGTGTGTAATATGTAAGGGAAACTAAACCAGAATACTGGAAAGGAACGACTGGCTACGCATTGGTTCGTTAAGAAATGACCTATTGAGTTTTGGGACTGAAAGAAACACCCATAATGGATTGTAATGTCCATTTTATTGAGGACATGACATTTTCATGATCCTCTTCACATCCTTCTTCATAACCTTCCCTTTCCATTTTGTCTAAAAAGTAAAATAGGAAAGACTTCTCCTCATAGTACATTTTACACAGCTTTACTGTCGAATATCTTCCAAAAATAAAAAAGGCTAAGGGAAAGCATATTATTATGATGATAAGGGTGGCAGGAGGGGGATCACTTCAAGTGACTATGTGTATAAGCAACACGGTGTTTTTTCTGCTCATTTTTTATGAAATTAAATGGAATTGTTCTAATATTATGTAAAGTTTTGAGTTATAGTCGAGTGCGATTAAATTTGGTAACGGAAACGGAATACGACAAGATATCGTAATTTTGCCCACATTTTTTATTTCATAAATTACGTGACATCTTTGATCGAACCCGCTAATGAATATTTATACAGATTATGATTTAAAACAATCGACTTTTGGCATAGTAAATTTTAGGTTGAAGTGAAAGGCACAAAAGGATGCATAACTGCATTGTAATTAATGTCAAGAAAAAGTGTAAACGAAATTAATTCATACCGGTCCATTTGAGTCTGAACTTCATTAAATCAAATAGTTAACATCAAAGGAAATAGATTTTAACAAAGTCACTGAGTACCATTTTAATAATAATGGATTTCTTTACGTACAAATTATTCCAGAACATCTATTGCAGTTAAATTTGAAGTGAAAGTAGAACAGTTCGATGCATTTATGTAAAGAAAGCGTAATTGAGCTTTATCTAGACTTAGATATTTATACTATTTCCGGTAAATTTGCTCGTGAATTGAATACTACGTACTAATGATATACCTATGGGTAGTTAATAAAAGGTTAGTCGTGTTTACTTTAGCTGATATAACTGTATACATGCATTAAATAGTGTATAGTTGTACAATACGTGGGTTTCTTTGTATAATATATTGTTAGCATTACAGTAAAAGATCTAATATAACTTTGTTTGATATTTGTAGCAAGGTTTCATATTACAGGGAAAAGTGAAAGTCATGCAAATTATCATTATCACGTCCATTTCTGGTTATTTGGCTTAATTTTACCACATGAAAGTGAACACGTACTTCAAAGATGATTATACGACTAAATTGATATGATAGCCTACTTTCCTTCTTGATGCTTATTCGTAAGCTATTATTAAGAACTCCATCATCTCTCCGTTCTATCAAACCACAGATAAAAATGTGCTCTTTGTTTAATCAAAGGATATAATATACTCTTGTCCTGTCTCATGTTCATGTACAATCCTTCCGTTGGCTCGCTCTAGTACCAACGATGTTCAAAGCTACTTCCGTATATTTATCCTTTGCCAGGATTCATTTTCTTACATTGACACAAAATTTTAAGCTCTTGATGAATACAGTCTCCGTTAGCTCCATATCTGTTCAGACGTACTATCTCATCCGTCAGCTTAAAGCCGTATTCTGGATGATTGACGAGAGTAATCTCAAAAGAAGCGTGACCAGGCACAACTGTAAAGGAGACTTGAATCATACTTGACTTCTTATACTCCTCTTCTTCAACAGTGCCAGGCTCTCGATTATTTTCGGGGCTTTCATAGTCGTCTGGTTTCCACTGAAGAGCCCTGGTGACTTGGAAAAGTCTTAGAGGCTCACAGATCCGCTGATATGGCTTAAGAATTTGGTTAAAGCTTCTGATTGCAAAACGTGCTGCTGATTTTACCATCGAACTTTCCGTTAAAATTGGCTTCTTCTTATAGCAAATGCACCAGTGCTGTGGAATACCTGCAGCAATGCAGCCTCTCGTTTCAGGTATTTTCACGAAGAGACTAGAGCCATGAAGTACTTTGAACCTCTTGTTAGCCCGTCTTTCATAATAAGTATTGGGATCAGCCAGTTGAGAAAGGTCAAGAAAGTCTTTTAAAGTTTCATGAATATCGAATGCTGTCGTTAAGCTTTCAGAGTTCTCTTGAAGATTTTTCCAAGCTCTTGGGTATTTTCCAGAGAACCAAGGAGGCAGACTTATGTAAGCCAAGGGCAATCGATCTTCAATTTGGCCTTGATGAGTTTTCCGCACGTCTTCATTACGACTACCATGGTCTCCAATTAATATTAAGGCGCTGTCATCAAGATTACCGTTTTCTTTTAGGAATTTCAAAGTTGTTAGTAATTGACTGTCACCCCAAGCCAACCTGTTAAAATCATCATGACTCAGTTTACTTGCCCAAACAAACTGAAAGAACCTATCATTCTTGTACGTTGCGGCGGTATTCCTTATGTAATCCATAAGAATCTCAAAAGTCATCCTAGTTCCGTGACAATGGCCGTCATAACTATCATGATTCTGATTCATTCGAAGGGAAAATGTACGGAAATAATGATCCGTAGGAGGATTTTGAAAGGCATGTGAATAGTGCAAGTTGAATATAGCTGTACTGACTTCATCCTCTGCAAAGCTTGTGCGATATCCCTTTGCAGAGAAATTTTTCCAAATGAACGGACAACGATCAAGGTGAATTGCTTTATTACTAACAGACCCTTTCTGGTTAACACACAGATTTTTCAATGTGCTCAAGTGAAGACCAGTAAGTAGGGGAACAACGTTTGGGAGCGTGTTCTCACCAACTTTGTTGTAGCCTTTGAGTGGCACAGCAGAAAGCGCGTTAACGAGATAT
Organism: Entomobrya cf. arborea Gr-Col-00668; assembly: GCA_034699025.1. NCBI lineage: Eukaryota > Metazoa > Arthropoda > Collembola > Entomobryomorpha > Entomobryidae > Entomobrya > Entomobrya cf. arborea Gr-Col-00668. The sequence goes on from JAQIWN010003478.1 coordinate 8,504, forward strand.
CTATGTGATTTCGGCATCATTCTAATAAAATTCATTTGAGAAGTGGAATCCAGACCGATGATAATTACAGAAATTTGATGCGCTTCCCTTCGCCTCTTTGAGCTTTTGTAACGACCACCTTTTTTCATTGCTTTTTTCTTCTCCCTTAACATTATTCTCTTTTCCACACTAGCTTTTCTGCCAACGAATGCAAAGGCATCTTTGTACTGTGAACCTGCAAACCCGCAAATTACCTCTACAAATTCATATTCGGTTGGAATAGACGTCTCCCGATCATTTATTGGGTGGCACACGTAAGAAAAGTTAGCTGTAGGTTCCAGCCTAAAGGCAAACCAAACAACATTTCGTAATTTTTCATTTTTCACAAAAAAGAATAATAAGAAATACTTCTACATTACATGACCAAAAAAGAGGGATTTAATGTGAAAGCAAAACACGTTCTAAATATTTGAAAGAGGTGGTGTCGGCGGTACTATTAAATATTACGAAAACGCTGGTATGGTGCATGGTGGCATGATATAGAGTTTTAGTGGATTATATAACGTATACTATACACAAAGCTCTTGGACTTTCACTTACCAAACCTCATCATCTGAAACTCTATAAAAAGGCCTGTAACAACATGGAGTCCCCACATCCAACTTCTGCACAAGCAAGTTGGAATGAACACCTTTTCTACCCTCAAAGGCAATTCTGGCAAAATTGGGATTAGCGGCTTTTGAGCAATCTATTGGTGTTGGTTTATTCATCAACTGTTTGATTTCCGGCTCAAATGGATTCAGGTTTGGAACGAAGCAACGACGATGAGATTTGAGCTTCGCTGATGTGTGAATATCAGGATTAAAATATCTGTAAGAACGAAAATGAAGAGATAAATTGTGATGTTATGTACATAAAACATTTCCAATTTCCAACATGCAATACACTCTTCTCTCATATTTGCACTCGAGTGCTTTGCTTCCTAACTAAACTCCTATTTCGATCTTGTCTACTTCTTCTTGAGTACAAAGTACCCTGCTCCCTCCCTGTTCTCTTTACTTAGGTTTTAATGTAGTTGCCTTCATATGCATCAAGTAACATAACAAGTTGTGAAGTCTTGTGTATAATAAACAAACTGCACTGCAACCTCATCAGCATGAGAGTTACTCAAAACTCAACTCACAATATTATGAGGTCACTGAGCAAATATCGAAAACGGTATATAATTTTTTATAGTCTATTTTTACTTCACTTGTGTAGAGTAACAGCATAAATCTGTAAGCCTATAGTTTTCACAACCGTAATGAGAAAATGAGAAAAAAACAGCTTACTCTGGCATGCTTCTTTCACTGATCATGATCCATAATGTGGCTCCAATATTACACACGACAGCAATTGATATGGCTAACCGCACCAGCCTTCCCTTGCATGATTTGGTACAGAAGGATCGAAACATTCTCCAGCAGGAACCCATTTCCCGTTTCAAAAAAAAATCTTCGTCTTTTCCCCACTTTACTACCAGATGCAGCAGCAGATCTTAACTCTCTTTTCAAAATCCATGAAGAAAAGATGACAGCACAAAAAATATGCTACTACGTACAACACCCATCTACTCACTCTTCTCCTTTCCCTACTTTTTCTTCATCCTCCTTCCTAACTAATGGATATAGACTACTAAAAAGACGAACTAGGTTTACAGCCTGTGAAAATAGAAATGGTCATTGGAAAACATTTTTTTTCTTAAGCTTACCATAACATAATAAATTACCATTGCATGCTAGTAAATGTACTTTAATCTATTACCTACAATTCTTGTCTTCTCTCTTCTTTCAATAGCACCTGTGTCTTGCTTATACACTTAATGTGTAAATGTAGGTTTTTTACCTCGCGTGTGTGTTCCACTCCACACTCCTCTTCTGCTGATGTGGAAGTAATGTAATGTCTTATACATGGTGCCGAAAACTGTTGCATAATTTAACGCAAGATGATAACCCCTCCAGTAATCATCAGGTCATAACATAAAAAATACGCCACGCCATCGATCGTCACAACTCACGACATACTTAACTTGGACCGGGACTTTCTTTCTTGAACCAAAAAAAATGCATGTGTATATCGACAAGAAAAAACAACATCACCCATCCTTAAAAAAATTTCTTATTCCTTTACGTGTACAATTTTTTCAAACAGTTTGCAATGCCATTGTGTAAGGCGGATAATATTGCAGATTCAAGCCAATAGAAAATAGAGTAAAATCAAACACTTACATACTATATGTGTACTCACACCATTAAAAAAGTGGGCTAGCTGTCATTTTGCAAACAAGCATGAAGAAACGGTATATGATATGTAACAGCTAGTTTTAACCATTATTTCAAGTTGTATGATTGTATGGAGATAAATTCACCATCTTCTTCTTTCTCTTCAGCAGTTTGGTATGCACTATCACCCACTCACACACTCTGGTAATATGTAAAGACATGAAAAGACAGCCACCTTTATCATCATGCCCCATGTACATAGTTTATTCCCTTTGGCCCCTTTTTGTTACGCTACGCTTGTTTTTCTCTTTTTCCTAACATTTCACCAGCAAAGAGCTTCTCTGCCGTTATGATGGGAAATGCTCTAGCTTAAAGCAGTTTTTCGCACCGTTCCGCACTTCTTTCTCCACAGACAGCTATTATTTATAAGGAAACTAACACATCAAACACTCTGAAAAATAAGGTTGTCTGTAAAAGCCATCGCAAGGGAAGAAGATTGTGTCCGTTTAATATGGTTTGAAGTGGAAAGCACAACACCATGTAAATAATGCATAAGGCTAAGGCACAAGCTACTCATACAGATTTCACTGATTCAAACCTTCTGTATTCTAACCGAGAACCAAACTATTTACAACACCCATTAACGTTGTTAGATGCATCATGCATGGTGGAAAATAAAAAAGTATTTGATTGTATAAACTGTACTATGAATAATTATTGAAATTTGTGAACGTTTCTTTATTTTTGCATTTATATTTATTGTTTGACAACATTTTAGTTTTGATAAAGACTGCCAACATCTATGGGAAAAGTTTGTAGATCAAATTGTGATGTAGTATTTCATGAAATAAAAGATTTTAATCAATCGCAATGAAATTCGCAGTATGCAATCGTTGTAAGTGATTGAAAAATTGCGGAATTTTGAAAAGAATATTCATTCCTACAACTAGATTCACTGTGAAAGCGATTTTGCTAGCTATTATCTATTTTCACTTTCACCAGTATACGGTGTTAGCAGGTATCATATCTCCGTGGGCGAGGACTTCAGGGCCAACTATAATTTGCTTAACTGGTGCTTAACCTTTGGGTTTTCAAAGCTTAATATCTAGATACATTTCTTTTAAAATATCCGATTCGGGAATAAATGCTGCAGAAACAGAATTGTTGTCTTTTCTTCAGAAACCTTTCAAAGCCTTCTCTAAAGTTCATTGTTGAATACTTAAATTATCTTTATTGAAATCCCTAGAAAATAAAAACTATTCTCCATTATTTGTAATTGGGAAACATATTTGTTCACTGATCATGATCATTTGTTTCTAAAATGTGTTCTATATTCCATAATGTAGCAATATCGATTCTTTGGCACACGAAGGAAGTTACTTGAGAATACTTTGTTTCCGAGCCGAGCAGACTGCTGTGTTAAATCAACATACTATTTTTCAAAACATTTTATTCTATGTAATGAAACGTTCAACGTTACGCTAGCAGACATTATGTATTTGTTTTTGTTGCTGTTTATGGGAGCTATTTGTCATGTAAAGTACTCACGCACATCTATAGGGTTTGAAGTAGTTGACATGAGTGTAATGTGAAAGTAGCTTTTCCTTTTCGCGCCTGATTGCATTTTTATTTATTATATTTTTAGTTTCTGGCAAGAAATGTGGGACAAGGAAAGTAAATAAATGTCACTGCACATGATGACGTGCAATGTAAGTGTTCTTAGAAATCCTATTGTGACAAAGAAAGAAAGCACTAGTATTATCGGCAGCAAATACTATTATCTATAACATTTTCTCTCCTTTTCTCAAATAAAAGGGGGAAAGGATCTCAGATCTGGACTGGAATACGTACATGCAGTTTCTCAATGAAAGATATTAAGAGTACTTTTAGCTGTCTGCTCTTGTTGATATTTTTCATATCCACACATTTTGGTTTATTTTTCTTGAAAGTTTGAATAATAATTCATTTTCCCAAACATTATGAGCTTGCACAAAAATCGAAAATGGGGAAAGCAAAGCTTGTGCTAACTCTTATTGTAGAGAGGCATCTTAGATGCAAAAAATTCACCAGATACACTATTCTATAAGTATGTTATTTATTTCTGTACTCATAATTCTTTTGACATAATACATAGTCCAGAGTCCAGATAGAGCCAAATCATCAATTGAGATTATGTTTCATGTAGCCGATTTGGCCAGGACTAGAACCATTTAGTAGGACTGCGTAAGGTCTGCGTAAAATAAAAAAATGATATGCAATTTTCGGGAAGCCGAAATTGTTTCTATCGCCAAAATTCAATGCTTTTCAAATG
>JAQIWN010003479.1:0-13046 GCA_034699025.1 Entomobrya cf. arborea Gr-Col-00668
AACGTGGAAAAGGGTTTTCTATGAAGTTATCTTGTTATAAGGTGTACACATATATGTGTAAGCACCCATGTCATTATAATTATGTATGTATGTTTTTTTGCGAAAGAAGGGAAAGTTGGTACAAAAAATTATTCTGATAAAGAAGCCATAATAACGAGCTCATTTATATTTTCAGGGAAAACGTAAGGCAGAATATCATGACATAAATATGTATTCAAAATTATACAGTAGGGACAGTAATGACTACGATAAAATATCCACAACCACTAACATTTTCGTATGTAGATAGGCGTTTTGTCGACGACACGACTATGCTCAATGTAATGTTAAACGAACTGTAGTTCTGTTTAAGAAATCGTGTAGAATGACGCAGGAATTTATTGTGGTATTGCATTGATCATGTTACCAGTTACAAGAAACTACTGGCACGGAAGTTGAAGAGGAAAATGATGAAAAAAACATTTCTTGTTTTGGTAAAAGTTCATATGTTTAGATAAGTTTTTTGTGGATAAAAAAAACTATTCAATGAAAATGGTTTATGCGTTTGCGTTACATGAATAAAAAAATGATTTTTAGGTTTTATAGAAAATTCAGGAGAAAATGTACTTAAGTTGGTGAAGATTTTTGTCTTTTTGTGGCTAAAATTGACTTGAAGTTTTGAAGGATTTTTTTTCACAATAATACAAAATGTATTTACATGTTTTGCATTTGTATTCAAAATTTCAACATAATATTATGGCCTCTAGCACGAATACTGAATTTAAATGAAAGCAAATCAAGTTTTTTCCTGAGTTCCAAGGGCAAAAAATGAAGAAAATTTTATGAGCTTTTTGGTTATAAGTGAAGATCGTGTTTGTAACACTAAACCAAACCAGCATAATTTGGCGGATGTGGCGGGCGGATGAATACTAATCCAAAGCTTGAATAGCGTTTTCTCTCTTTGGCGAAAACTTTCCTTTTAAGTATGTGTGTATAGAAAATCCTTCCACTCTTGACCACAAAAGTTTTTGGAATTTCTTGGAATGTAACAATTAGCCCATAAGAACTTGAGTTGAGTATCATGAGACTTGATGCAAAAAGTTATCCCATAAATTTATCTTTTTTCTCTTGCATTTTCTTATGCGTGCAATTTTAATAGCATGAAATGTGAGAACTACTGCCATCATCACCAACTAACTTTTTGGAATTCCAGTAGTCAAGTGCGAAATATTATACTATGCACTGATATTTTGTGTCGTCTCGGTCTCGGTGGTGGTTGGTGGTAGAGTCAGTATCGGTATTTTGTTATTATGGGTTATTATGATGGGACTGAGCTGAAATAAGCTGACGATATGGGGATTATAAAAGCTTGAACTCTGTAGGAACTTTAGTATTAGCAAGTACTTTACTTGGAAGTTGGAACTACGAAGCCACCCAACATCAGAAAAAAAAATCTGTATAGTCTCAACAGAGTCATCATACTTTATCAGTTTGCATGTCTATCTATCTGTCTGTAACGAGAGAGATACGAGTTGACTTGACTTTGGGACTGGGAGACGATACGATGTAATAATTTTCATCACATCAAAAAAAAAAAAAAAACTTTTGCAAGAGGACTAGGAGAGGACACGAGGGCTAATAATAATAAACTTTCAACATTCAAAAAACTGCAGTACAGTAGCAGTGTATAAATGTGTGATAGTAATAATGATTATGTTCTTCTTGGAACGAACACACTGTTTGTTTACAAAAAGGATATGAAGACATCGTCAAGTTCTCATTTTTTGCTTTTTTATGACGCATTCTCTCTCTCTCTCTCTCATTTCTCAGCTTAACAGTTTGAAAAAGATGAGATGTAGTTGAAAAGCTTGGCGTTCTACAATCTGCTTTTTATACATTTGCATGCCAAGCTACAAAAAACTAAACCATTTCATTTCTCAAGGCAAGGCCAATGTGTTAGCTTAGGTTAAAAGAATAATATAAAAACAGAATTGAAACGGAAAAGCAGACGTTTTTTAACGTTGGACACGTCGTCTTCTTGTAGACAGAAAAGAACGAAAGAGAATCTCGGAATCGTGATATCATCTTCTCTTCATCCTTCCATTCCATTCTCGCACACCGGAAGGAAGGTATGCAATGTTAATAGCTTATATATTGTTTAGCAGCAAGGGGAAAATACAGTGATACTACTACTGCTGCTGCGAATTACTAGCAAAAGCGCATATTTATCTTTTTGGAGTACTCTTAAATTTCATATTTTTCCTTGAAAAATATATTCTCGAAAATTGTATGAAGGCTTATCTGCCATTCCGCCACCACGGCCGCCGCATCCCATCATCATCTCAACCAAACCACCACGATTTTAGTTGGTTCACTCTTTTTTTATACAAGGTTGTTTTTCTGTATTTCTATTATGTTTTTTTTTGTGTTTGGAGTTTGCATTCATACTTTTATAGCTTTTTACAATGATGCTTTCCTTTTTAGCCAAAAATATAAAGTAATACGACAACCACAACATCCTGCTCACTATGAATTCATTCTCATTCTCGTCGTCATCATCCTCGCCTGCCTCTCGCATCACCATAATCCTTTACAAACGTAATACCACCCAGAGAGTGTGCTATTTGATGTATTTGGAGTGAGAGTGAAATGCGGACTGTTGTAAAAGAAGAAAAAAATATCTTTCTATGCATAATTATACGAATTCTGGACACACGTATGTCTTTGTTTTTTTTGTTTGCTTATATTTAAGAGAGAAAAAATGTTAAAGGAAGTAGCTGAAACGAAGTAAAGTTTACTTTTTTTCGTACAAAGTATACAAAAAAGTAAAAAAAAAATGAAATATGCATGAATGACGGAAGGAGGTAGATGGATGGTTTAGTTTAGTTTGTATTAGTACGCTGTAGTGATGGGATTTGGTGTGTGGTGTTTTTCGTGGTGTGGGTGTTGAGTTGACTGACTACAAAACATGAGTGCTGAATTTTTATTACAGTACATGTACAAGGTATGGAATTGGAAACACCACACTATATGCCATCATCATGATCATCATGAAGTGTTTACTTATGAATTTAATCTGGGCTATTGGCTAACTTTTAAAAGTTTAAGTACGTAAGAAATCTCTTTACTTTTGATATGATAGTAAAATAAAATACAAAGTTTATTATGGTTTTCTGAGTATGAAAAAAGGTTAAATACGTTACTTCACTAATCAATACTTCTACTTGTACATGATATCTATATTCCATGAAAGTTTTTTTATGATATGAAATGTCTAATATGTGTGTTCTGTGGTGGTGGTAGTGTAGGGCAACAGCATTTTTGTATATGTCTTTTTCATTTTCAAAGAAGTTTTTCCTAGAAGCCAAGTAGAGCAAAGAAGAGAGAGAGAAGATCGTTTTTCTTATTACCTTGTTTTTTCTGTTTGGAAGAGATCAATATATGTAATATATTTCTCAACGGAGGAAAACAAGAGGGTAGTTTTTGATGACAGAAAATGGCTTGCTTTAACAATTTTATGTGTGTTGAGATAAAACCAAAGCAAAGCTTTTTCGTTTTTATGGGTTATGGCTCGACTCAAACTTAAGCATGGCTTGCTCCTCACTTTTTTCAAAACATTTTTCTTGTCTTGTGTCTTTTACTTCTTGTGAGCCAAGGTAGTATAATAAGTAGGCATTTGAATGATTCTTCTGTCTTTTCATTTTAGTCTTTGTAGACATTATTGCTATGCGCATAAAAAAGTAATAATAAAAATAATTTTATGTCGAATGCAACGCATCTCTAGCGTACCATGCCATGCCATCTTTTTACGATCGCATTCCTTTTAGGTGTGACATGTTAATGGTCACTCGAATACAAACATGTAAAAATTATAATGGGCAATGAATCAACTTCTCTTCTTGAGCTCTTTGCTCTCTCAAAAGATCTTGTATACTAAATGCTTAGGCGTGCAGTTGTTTGTGGTATAGAAGAAAAATTGTTTGAAATGAAATTGAATTTAGCATAAGTGTAATGATAATAGCAAAGATGTCTTTCAAAAGGGGTAATAATAATAATGATAAGGAGAATACTGGAAAAGGAGAAAGAAAAGAGAAACAATGGATTCAGGTTTATACATCTTTGTTGTATTCATGATAATAATTCAATACTGATATAACCTACTGAAATGACATTTGAGAGGAAAATGCATCAATATAAGTACAATGACAAGGAAAAACGATCCTTTTGCTCTAGTTTTTCAGCTTAATAAATCTTGCCACTTTTCCTTATTAAAAATTCAAAGGTTCAAAAGAAAAAAATGAGAATAATGATATGTGAACAATGACTCATTGTATTTTTGCGAGTGCAGTAGTTTGCGTACAATATGTGCATAAGTATGAAAATATGTAGTACAAATTGACACCTTTTAAATTATTCGCTTATTTTGCATATTTTTAGTTGAAAATTAAATACATTTTGAGGGAATAAATGCTTTGAAGATCATATTGTTATTGAAAGCTTGGTATATTTTCCATTGTATCTTTTTCGAGGAAACAATATCAAGCTAACTTCGCAAAAAATTTGAATAACAATCGCAAACGCGTAAACAAAAGCTACTGGTGGGGATAAAATATTATCTTGCTTTCCTGTTGATGCGTTCGGGCTACTAATTTTTGCATTTTGCACACGTTAATGAAGAAACCTTGATCCGCTCTGTTGGTGCTATTTGGAATGGAATGCTGTAGAAATATTTAGACGCATATTCATTTATAAAGACTATAAAGCAAAGTGGTTAGATAAGTCTATCAAAAACACACATCCTTTATTACAATATACCATCATCACATTATCCTATATTGCCTAGTTTAATGAATGATTAAAGAATGAGGGGGAGTGTCTTCAAAATGACTTGTGCGATAAATTCAGTACTCTCGATATGAAGTACAGCAGCGTTTTCATATCATCGCAACAGCTCATCTCTACCTACTTCCGTCGTTTTGTCTTGATTTTTTTTCTTAAGAGACTCAAAAATTGATAGACAAATAACTATGTTGACAAAGTTGTTTAAAAGATGATGAGATGATCTCATTACAAACATTATCATTATCGTATAAACCACGTGTACTTCTAATGTGCTTGCTACTTTCTGGTCGGCGGAACACCTTGTTATTTTCCTTCATAAAAAATGTATCGCTTTTTGTCATCTCTGAATTGAACCAGCCAATACTTTTATAATACTAAATTATGATTATACGACGACGAGGAGGATGAGATAGCTGCTACATAGTACGTACGTTCACGTAGGTATAACAAGTATATGTGAAAAACGTGAATGAAATATGAAGCCAATTGTAATTCAATGGTTTTCATAAGTAACCTTCGTCATTAACAAAGTAGTTGTGATGTTACTGCCGATATGATAATAATCCTTCATGAGATGCTACGACAGAGTCATAATAAGAGCACATCAAAAGCATAACAGTTTTTATTGAACGAAAAAATACGTGTATGCAGTGATCTGATCTGCTTTTCTGTAATGTAAACTAATTAACTAGACGCTGACGGATGTTGGTGTGCATGTTGGCTTGGCCTGGCGTTTAGCCTATTCTTTTCATGTGACTTGGGTTGACACGTTTGCTCCATATTCCATGGTAGATTAGGTATTTGCAATAGAAAAAAAATCATTCAATCAATAATGCTGAGTATAGGCACCTTCTGTGTAGTAAACACACACGTAGCACACAACAGCATAAAAGTTAAGTTGGATGTTTATGACAAGTTGGATTGGAGTTCCTTGAGAAAAGTGTGTACAGGAACAATATTTTCTGAAGTGTAGCAAAATGTTCAGGGTTACTTTTGTCGTAGTCAACAGTCATGTCCTCCCTGGAGGGGGTTGACATTATTAATATAATAGATGGATGTATATCTGTTTTCTTGACTAATTTAATGATGGAATGAAAGTGGTAGATTTATGTATCTACACAAGATGTTATCTGTACACACATGTGTCGATGATGATGTTGATGAGATGATGTTTATCTGTGATCGATAATATTATGATGCTATATACTAATCATTGGCTATAAATTTTTATTGTATTTTTTGTCTTGCAGTCCGATGCTAAGATGGTGTTTGATGTCATTCAGCGAATGGAAGACACTGAGCCATTCTCAGAAGAATTGCTGGCCGCAATGAAACGGCTCTGGGCTGATAATGGAGTTCAAGAGTGTTTTGGCAGATCCAATGAATATCAGTTGAATGACTCCGCCAAATAGTATGTTCATAACTATAACTGAAATTAATTTTATGATGTATTTTATCAAGGCTATTTGCTGTTGCGTGAGATGATAGTAAAATTGTTATGCTTTAATGTAATTTTATAGTTTCTTGGATGATCTGGATCGATTGGGACTCAAGGATTATCAACCGACAGAACAAGACATCCTGCGTACCCGAGTAAAGACAACGGGTATTGTTGAAGTTCACTTTTCGTTCAAAAACCTCAACTTTAAGCTGTTTGACGTCGGTGGCCAGCGGTCTGAGAGAAAAAAGTGGATTCATTGTTTTGAGGATGTGACTGCCATTATTTTCTGTGTTGCAATGTCAGAATACGATCAGGTACATATATACATAGCAAGTCCATATGTACCAAAAGGACTTTTAAGTGATTTATGGATGTGAGTTATGTTATGATGAATATGAGCAGCTAACTAAACTATGTATACTTACAGGTGTTACACGAGGATGAAACAACTAACCGAATGCAAGAGAGCTTGAAATTGTTTGATTCCATTTGCAACAACAAATGGTTTACGGACACATCCATCATTCTTTTCCTCAACAAGAAAGATCTCTTTGAAGAAAAAATTAAAAAGTCACCACTGACCATTTGTTTCCCTGAATATACAGGTACACTTTCAAATTATGGTTCTCGCATCATTTTAAAATGAGGTTTCAAATGACCTGTTGAGCTACATGTTAACTAACTGTAATGTAATTCGTATTTACAGGTGCACAGGAATATGGGGAAGCTGCGGCATACATTCAAGCTCAGTTCGAAGCCAAAAATAAGTCAACTACTAAGGAAATTTACTGCCACATGACCTGTGCAACGGATACAACAAATATTCAGTTTGTATTTGATGCCGTCACCGATGTAATTATAGCCAACAATCTCAGAGGGTGCGGTCTCTATTAAAACTAACAACATAACTAATAACACCAAGAAGAAAAAAATCAAAAAAAAATTACGACTACTACGTTCTTTTCTGGATTATGAGGACATATTATACATACATTTAAAATATACATTTAAGTTTAACTACTGTTAATTATTATAAATATCTCTAATTAATTACTACTATACATGTAATGTTCTTACTATGAAGATGATCAGATCAGTACAGTAAAAACAATACAAATACAGTGCATACATAACTAGCTGGCTATAATGATGTAAAATAAAAGTGATCCATGTACAGTTTTAGGCAAATACTAATTTACTATTTAAAAAGGTAATCTAATTTCTAGACTTGTAAGTAATAAAAATAAATTTGACTCTGCAAAGATGTCAAAATATATCAAGGTATTACTTTTAATAATAAAATAGAGAAGTTAGGCGATTTAAGATGCAAAAAAATATGTATATAATCTAAGAACTGTAGATTTTTGATGTATGTACGTGCGTCGCAAAAAAATCTGTATGTAAAAAGTAATAATATATTGCTGCAATATATTTCCCATTTTTTGTTATTCTTGTGGAATTGTTTCGATTTGTTTTCCTTTCCTACTCGGCTTATCAAATAAAACAGAAAATCAGTTTTGTTTCATTCTCCAATGCAGAGTTAATTTTAACAAGGTTTTAGTTCTGTTATCATTATGCTGTGGTACTACGCTTGAAAGTATTTCTAATTGTATACATTATACATTACTAGTAAAAATTATATTACATGATCACTGGCTTGAATTCCAATTAGTTATCTTAATTTTCAGAGAAGTCTAAACTCAACAAAATATCATTCTATCATTACTTATTGTTAAATGTGTAAAACTGTTGATTACATTACAATTATTACAACTACCACAAAAACATACATATACCACTAAATTATGTAAATGTAATCCGTAATAATTAAGTTTTTGAAAAGAACAGCAGCCTAGATAATGCACAACACATACAATATCGTATACCTAAATTAATATAGATAAATCTCGGACTCCTTAAAGGTTCGGTGATACCTTAAATCGTACTATTTTGCAGATTGCAGGATATCTTGCCAAAAAAATGTTTCCCTGATTTGTTTCTTGTTTTCGTGGGGAAAATGGCGATAGGGTTGAAGTTGAAGATGAGTTTTGAGGTTTTTATGTAAAGTTTGAGAGGAAATAGAAATCAAATCGAGGGACTAACACTTTTTTAAATCTTCGGTTTTTTAAAGACCGAAGTATAAAAAGAATCCATTTCGCATACTAGCATTATTGTGATGTTTATCGTCTCACTTGCATTAACAATACTACAACTCTACTCATTTTGAACTTGTCTCCTTTAGATATATAGGTAGAATATTCATAAATGATAAAATATCATCAAAAGAATCCTAATACTGCGATTTGCAACAAAAAACAACAACACAGTACATCATATTGATTATTCATAAAATTTGATGGAAAAAATTAAAGAAAAATTAAGAATAATGTATAATTTACGCTATAATTAGAAATACTAAAAAACGGAGAAAACAAAAACACTGAAAAATATAATTAACATTTAATTATGATTCATTTTAGAGTTTAGATGCTGCTGTGCTAAAAAAAGAAAGAAAATTGTAACGGACAAGCCGTGTTTGTATTTCTACTGTAACTCTGTAAATGGATAAAACACAATATTATGTATGATCAATGATCAAAATGCGTACATATACTATTACTGCTAGCTTACTAGAAAGGATGTAATCATCAGTCAGTACCAGTACACAATGTAAATCATGGAGCATTTTGTGTACTCTTTCTTTTTTATTCTGGTTTTTTGAAGAATCGTAAGGTGAATCGCTATTTACAACCTTGAAATCATGTTTTCTATAAAAACCGAAAACGAGTTTTCAGCGCAAGCAACCAACAGCAATTAATTATCCATGTTTAATAACGATAGAATAGTTAAAATTACGTTTTACTTATATATTTCAAGAGGCTGCTTTGCAACTCTGTTAAAAAATATTCCATTTAAAAAACAGTTCCGTTAAGAAAGGAAAGTTGAATGAAAGAATTTATGACATGAGGCTTAGTTAATTTATTTTGCTTTGAATTGAAGAATAATTCCAGTCACATTTTGATTTACTATTATGTTTTGTAAATTAAAAGGCACAATCTATAATATTCCACTCTAGAAAAGAAGTGAATTTTTCTAATACTCAAATCGGTATATAGAGAGCACAAAGTTTATCTAAAGAGTCCCATTATGTTTTAGAAAGAAAGAGAAATGTGTTATGTAAAATGCTGGTATTAATTGATGTTATAACAAAATTAAGCGCACTTGTGAACTTAGCACACAATGTGGTAAAGTAAAGAGTTGGGTGGAAGCTATGAAGTTTGCGAAGAAAATGTCAGGCAAGAAGAATCGAATTTATATTTTGAAAATTGTCTTTTACAATCTTGGCTAGTTTTCATTTCAATTTATACTGTAACTGAATGATACACACATATATTATGCACACTAAAATACATTTGGCTATTTACACAAAAAATAAAGAAAGAATCGTTGGTTGTGTTATCAATATTACAATTGTATTTGTGTTACGTACAATATCAGCACATTTTTTTATATAAAAAAGAAATATATTAGCTTAAAAATAGATTTATTGTTTTTTTTGAGAAGTTGTGTTTACAAATTTACGCATATACGATGCTATGATTTTATGTACAACGAGTTATGATGATGCTTTGTATTGTTTTCGTTCATTTTTTGGTTTTCATACAATTGACAATGTATTATGTATTGCTAGCAGTTAGTTAATTGATATATATATATATATATTATACAAACTACAACACATACACACCTGTGTACATAGTAAATGTACCATATAAAAGTAATATATATATTGTATTGTTAAAGAAAAATATTAGGGAGAACTGATTTACAGTTGACGCTTTTTTATATTCTTGTCAATTCTATCTTGTACAATTGTGTCTACTAAAAAACATAACAAAACATGAAAAACGACGCTAGGCAAAAAATGTTATCCTACTAAAAAAACTGCATAATGTATAGCGTATAATGATGATGTACATGTATAATTTACCTATGTAATAATTAATTGTATATGTATCTACCATTATATTTATAGTAATGATATTCATGTGAGATTGCTTATATTTACTTGCTGTGTCATTCACTATATATTATATTATAATTCTAATTAAAAGTAATTATGATTGTTGTAAGAAGCTTGCTAAAAACAAAAAAATAGCATTAAAATGATTATTGTCTACTACACATAATTATACAACATAATGTTTACCTGTTTGACAAAATCAATCATTGCCAATATTTATTTTGTTCAGTTTCAAGAAAACTTTTTAAAAAGTGCGGAACAGTTCATAGCGTCAGTTGGGTTTTTTAGACTATTTTATTTGTAAACCAAGAATATTTAAAAAAAAGAAAATTTAACAAAGAACAGCAACAACAATAGCGTATTGGAAAACAAAGTTGTCAATAAGCTGAGCTTGATTTTAAACATTTTAATTACTTATTATTATGTTTTGATCGCTGATTATTTACTATATACATTAAGTATACTTGCTAGTGTTTTATTTATTTAAAAGGTTTAAAGAAAAAAAAACTTTACTCAGTTTGTTTGTTTTTGTCACAATATTATATACTATTGCTGGTGGGGATTCCCATTTTATTCAAAATTGTGGATAAAATGATTTCATTTTGAAAAAAAATCATTGGTCAGTCTATGAATTATTTTTTTACCACGCTTAAATGTGTTGGATCATGCAGGGATGCATCAGATTTGAAAGGTCATTCACACCTTCAATTCCTCCATAGGTTTCATAAACAATTCAATTAACTTCATTTTTCCATGACTCATCCCGTTTTCATACAAATATAATTTTTGGGTTACGTTACAAATGACATATTATAAACCTTATCGTGTAAAAGTTCTTGTCATAAATATATCGACATTCGTTAGAAAGAAGTACCAACTTTGACTCACCAACTAACTTATCTACATTTCGGCTTGAATACGGTTTCAACCGAAACTTTGTATCATATAATCATATCACAAATTACAGCATTTACCCATTTCAATTCGATGATCTACGACCAACGCAACGAGCCCTTGAATTTTCAAGTTTATTTTAACTTTACGTCATATGCAATAAAAATTAAAGCACATTGCCAGCCGCTTGACGCAATGAAACGATTTAGCTCTAGATCCGAAAATTAAATGAACATAAAAATCTAAACCTAAATACGTACTACAATATTTGCAATTTGCTCATTTACTGATGTAATGACTGTCTAAAACGACTTTCGATGTCTATTCACTACATTACAAATATAGTGGGTTTTCGCAACAATCGTTTCTTAATAACATCAAAACAGAGCCGAATCTTTATTAACTTTTAATACCATTTAAGGATGTATGCTTACAAAGATTACGCGATAAAAACAGCATAAATGGTCCTCGTACCGTGTGCAATCATCCTACATCGCGCATCGTGCCCTTCTATCATTGGATTTTTAGACATTTATGACGACATCTATTTTCGAAAAATCATTCACTCAGAATTACGTGACAAATTATACTTGAGCTCAAATCTATTTTTAATAACTAAATTAGTGTTGTTAGCAAGGTTGAGTAATTGACTCATCAAACGTACTAATGCAAACCGACAATTAATAGTCATTTGTAAAATGGAACGAACATTGCATTACACACTTAAAGCAAATCTTATACTATTAAATGAATTACATACTTTGCTTTAATTACATATTTAGCCAAAGTCATCTCAGTAATTAAATCAGTGCATCTGGTTATGCATACAAATACAAGGCAATACGATTCAACACTCACTCACGACTTATCTCTGATCAATACTTCTAGGTGAGGACATTGCACATGGTTTAAGGTCTTTAAAAAACGCATGCATCTTGCATGCATGGCCAAATCTTACGAGGGTGGTCTAACCTGCTACAACTAAAAACATGGAATTCCAAGACTAAACATGGAATTTTAACGTATTGTTTTCATTGTCAATAAAAATTTCTTTTGAGAAGTGAATAAAGTGCTACGAGACTGCGTGATCCTGACAGACTTCGTGAATAAAACCGGCAGTGGTAGCAACACACAATCAAAATTAAGACAAAAATCCCTTTTTTTGAGTTTTTTTTTATCCTTTTGTTTCATTTGTAGTTCGCACATTATAAAAAAATTCCCATACATTCAAGTTCGTACACATGCGATATGTCTACAATTTACACATGCTTGCGGCTACGTTACCATTCTTAAAAACAACACTTGACAAGGCAAAGGGTACTAACTGGTAAAATTATTACATGCATTTACATTGCAATTATTAGTTGCCGACTCAGCCCTTTAACTTGATATTTTTAAAAAGAAAAAACGAGTCTGTAAGGCTACCGCACAACATTTCTATCTAAGTTCTTTGCTGATTTTTAAATACGATAAGCCGAGCCGAGGCACATGAAAAAGAATCGTCGTACGCTGCGCTGAACATCAAAAACATAACATGGGAAATGTGTAGCGTGTACATCTATAAATACAACAGTTAATTTTTAATGTAGGATGGATTATTATTATGATTAAAATCAATTTTAATTTCTGCCTAGACCTAAGATAAAAGGATATTTCATCTCAGTCGAACATTTATTCAAGTAAACTTGTCAATTTTCTTAATTTTCGGAACATGACCGACCACCACTCAGCAAACGTTTCTCACTGTCGCACTTTTGCTTTCAAATTATCTCATTACTTTTATTTTACCAAATGAAATTCTTCGCGGTAAGTTAAGTTCACAAGAGAAAAGTTGTAAATTTGTAAAGAACGGAAGGAAGGAAAGAA
>JAQIWN010003480.1:0-13045 GCA_034699025.1 Entomobrya cf. arborea Gr-Col-00668
AAATTAAAACGGCATTCAGATTAAGCAAAATCTGATTAGTCGCAAGTTACCTATGTGCTGATTGTCAGGTTTATTCAGCATCAAAAACTATGCAAGAAAATGTAATTTTCATTTGGATTTCGAATGGACTAACCGAAAGCTTCCATTGTTAGTTTTTTTAAAAGGATTTTGTGAAGATGAACTACTTAAAAATGTAGCAATTAATTATAATTTTTACAGCACATTTTTATCATAATTAAATTAAATTACTACTTCATATACAAATATATGAAAAAGTAAGAATTCGGGACATTCCGAGAAACTTCGACAATTACACAAGATTTTTAATCTTCCGTCATCCATAACCATCCGAAATTATAATTGTCCATCTTTTTACCATTTTGATGACAAGACAAAACCATTAAAAATTACAGAGATATCTGCAATCTTCATTTATGTCGTAAACGGCACAGAATTTGCAAAAGTTTTCATTGAATAACTTTTCTCGGTTTTCTGAATGCAAAGATTGACAGAACCCTTTTTCAAGTTTAGAGCGCATCGATTCCATTGGTTCCTGTTAAACCTACTACAGCCAATCACCAGCAAACGCATGTTTTTGAGGAAACTAAATGGACAGAATAGATGATAGACAGAGAACTTGTTCAGTTTAGCAGGCAAGCAAAAAGGATATTTTTTGTAGCCCTACTGTTTTTGGCAGATGTTTACGTGTATTTGGTTATGGAGTGACGAGATGCCGATACGCCGACTTGATTTCATGCTAAAAAAATTATCACACGTCAAGTCAACTTGTTCCTCTGTTTCATTTTCATTCATTCACCTGCCTTTTGGCTTTGTAGGCAGTAGAGAATCTAAAAAAAACGGGAGAGATATCAAAACTCATCTGACGGCTCAAGGCTCAGTACTAATCTCATCTGGTAGCCGATCCCCAGTAATTATTGAAGTTGTTCAAACGATAAAGAATTCATTAATTAGTTTTTTAAATTGTTGAGATCGTGTTTTGTGAACATCATCATCGCCTGATAACTGACGAGGTGCATGGTGCATGTAGTTATTAAAAAGTTTCCATAATACCTTTTTCCATTGTCTTTAGTTTTCCAGCCAATAGTGTTTTCGGTTGTCGTGTGTTAGTTAATTTTCCATTTAAATATCTATCCACTAACGGAACGGAGGGTTAACTAGTGAAGTTTTAACTATCAGGATCAATATTCAACATGGCTCAATCAGCGCTACATATATTAGCTTTAGCTGTAGTTGCCTTATTATATTTGGCTAGTGAATCGTTAGCACTGAAGGAAGGAGAATGTGAAGGTAAAAATTTAACGGTAGTATCAGGAGTATTTTTGCATTTTAAGGGTATATAAATAGATAATTTGGCTAATGTTACATTATTTTGGATTTATTTGCAGTGTGTGTCAGCGTGCTTAGAAAATTTTCAGATGATCTTGAAGATAGTGTAAGAAAAGAGCCGAAGAAAATTGAAAACGAGTTTAAGAAGTTCTGTAAAGGAGCCAAAGGGAAAGAAAATAGATTCGTGAGTAAAATTATCATTTATCTTTAGTATAGTATATGACGTTTGGTTGTGTTGGGTGAAGGAAGGAGTCTAATTTTTGCCGATGTTTTTTTTGTTAGTGTTACTACCTTGGTGGCCTGGAAGAATCTGCAACTGGAATTCTTGGGGAAATGTCCAAGCCATTGTCTTGGAACATGCCCGCAGATAAGATTTGCGAAAAGCTGAAGAAGAAGGATGCTCAAATCTGTGAGCTACGATATGGTAAGATGCAACTATAATATTGATTCTTTAACCGTGGGGGTTTCCGGTAAAAAAGTAGTCTTAGTCTGCAACAAGTTTATAATTAAAACCTTCATTTACAGAAAAACAAATCGACTTCAAGACTGTAGACCTGAAGAAACTTAAAGTCCGCGACTTGAAGAAAATTCTGAACGATTGGTAAGAAACATTTTTCTATCTTAACTGTCTTGTACAGTTGTACAGCATGTTTTTATTTATAGAAATGTATTTTGATTAATGATTTTTGTTCTAACTTAATTTCCTGTCTTTTCTGCAGGGATGAGGACTGTGATGGTTGCATTGAAAAGTCAGACTTTATCAAGAGGATCGAGGAACTGAAACCCAAATACGTGAAAGATGAACTTTAACGGACAAAATCCTGGGAATAAAAACACAAAGAATGAAAGTAATATAATGCAGAACATTTGTATACACGCCAGTCCAATAGTTACTTTAAGTAGGGGTACTATCGTGTCGTAATCAATACCAAAGTAAAAATGTATTTATTTCACCGTTTACCGTTTCCTGTTTATATTTAAGAAGCAGTCGTTCTGTCGGTTTTTATGATCAAATTATGATTGTTTGTAATCAAAAGTTAGGAGAGACCGTGATTTATTATTTAAGTTTGTGTTATACTATTATGTGTTTGAAACCTGTGTTAAGATAATTCGTTTAGTCACATAAGAGAAGAATAAATTATTATGAAAAATTGAAAGGCATGATGATTTCGTGAGAACTAAATAGTGATTTTATAAATGGCCAACGTTAACGTTATAATCGAACGAAGTTTTAATTTTTTAAACTAATTTTCTTTAAGAAATCATTGTATTTTTCTTCTCCCTCCCCTCAAACTACCACTGTCCACAACTCATTATTCTCTGGATTTGTCCACGTACTATTATACTCGGAGTTACCCTCAATTCCCCTTAAAAATCTTCCAATTGTCTGATTTCTGTCTAAATCAGCTCTTACGTCTAAAAAGGGTCTAAATTGGCAAAGCAGTAAAAAACAGAAAAGAGTCACCATAATCAGTAGAATAACGAATCTGGAATAGCAAAAAACTTAGTTAAATTGCATAGCATGTATCATTATTACTTTAGTCAGCCTTTAGTACATTTTTTAAAACATATAACTAAGAACATCACCCTTTGTTATAGTATAGATATCCAGCCCCAGAAATCTCTAACTTCTTATAAGACTCAAAACTAAAACGCATGCTGTACAAGAATTCCAACTCCTGATCCGTCCTTCGACCAATAAGCCCTTTCCTTCTAATCACCTCCATTCCTGCTCCCGCTTCTTCGGCAACTTTTGCTCCAGCTCGTCCAGCTGCAAAAAGGATCAGGTTCGTGGTATAAAGCATTAGTAAAGTAACACACCAGTCGTATGGACGGACATAATGTAATGGTGGAGAATTTTCTAGAGAACAATTATAAATTGAACAGTGAATTAAAAAATACACAAGAATCATGTGTCATGCAAGTGTATAAACGTAACTTCTGAAACTAAAGAAATCATGCACCATACTTTCGTCTATTTCAGGCACTACATCCTCTACTTTAATTTCCGAGCAGGTTTTGAGAAAGAAGTATATTTGAAAAAAGATGCTAATGACTTGTAGTCCGAAAAAGGATTCAATCGTAAATGAATACATTTGGTCTATACTCTCCAGTAAATCAAGTAGTATGCCTATTCATCGATATATAATTAAACTTTATAATGACTAATGAAAGTCTTAATTTCAATTTAGAATACATTTTCGTTTTACAACATACAGCTTACGTACAATGATCTTTAAAAAGCAAGTTATACGTTGTTCTAGTCTCCTCTGTTTGTGCAAACTCCCTACCTCGGAGTAACACGCAATAAGCTCGACCATTCCAAAAGGCAAAACCATTTCTGACAATCTTGCATTTGTAAATGAACAACAAAATTGGTGCTACAGCGGCCAAGAAGATAGTGATAAGAAAGAATCCCCCAACCAATTTAACTATTAGTAAAATTCGCTTGTTCTCATGATGAAATGGGTCTAGCCAAGCTCTCTGTCTCTGATGACCTATCTCTAAAAATACTCGCATCATTAAAGATCCAAATACACTTGGTGTTCCAATCGCACTCGGGGAAAATTTCAGACTTGAGAACATTATAAATATGCTCGTAAGAATGACAAGCATTACACTTGTCTGCACTGTGAATTTTTTAGATTTCTCTGCCAGGTCCATGTGCATAGTGAAAGCAGCTCTGAAAAAATTAATAACAAAAAGATATTTTACATCCAGCTAATTAAAAATAACCAAAATAAATTATTGGTTTTTTTATTTCTGCTAACTTGTTTATAAAAGTAAATATATGAGCCAAATAGACATGTTTTTTGCTAAATAAAATTGACGATATCAACGCTTGTAACAAAGTAGTGAGTACAATAATTAGTGGAACAGCATTCCTTTGGATAAGAGCCCTGTCGTAAACGATTTGCGTATGAAAAATGGCCGTTTCATTTGGATCTCTTGGTCGAAGTGGGCGAAAAATTTCAGCTTCATGATTGTAAATATACGTAACGTTTACTATGCCAGTGACTAAGGCATAAATGATAAGAAACGTGGTTACATTAAAATGAAGCAGCTTCATTGTGTAGCAGCTTGAGGAGAAATCATAAGTTGTTAAATCTTTCGTATTCTGGGCATACGATAAAGGAAAGCGTCCTACAAGGTTAAGAATAAGTCTAAGAGGGTACAGAGATGAGATTAGATTTTTACAGTAAACGACCTTCCCATGTTCCCCACTAAAATCTAATTCTGCTTCCAATTTATGACTATCGTGTTTCGAGTGACCTCTTCTTGATGAGTCTTCATAGTTTCGAAGGGCTGTTGAGGGATCAAATCCGACGACACCTTTCTTTGTGTGTTTTTTGTCAGTGTCGTGATGAAGAGCTGGTGCAGGCATAACAGGCTGTGGACGTTTAACAACGCGTTTTCCCTGGTTGCCCCCAACTGGATAAAAAAAATATTTTTTTAACTTACTCATCTATACGTACAATCTATTTTTTTAAACAGACACTTTTCTTACCATCTCGACTTGGTTTTTTAGGCATCGGGTGATCTTATGGATTCAAATAGTTTACTTTAAAAGTGCGTTGTAATAATGATTGAACTTCACTCAGTTGTCTGAAAATTTTCGAAATTCGCTTATTGGAGATCCAAGATCCATAATTTATCCTTCTGTTTTTATGCTTAGTTGTTAGTAGGAATGTACAAATTGTGTTGAAGCTTGAAATTAAATTTGGGATTTTTTCAAGCACATTGACGGAGGAGTCTAGTCTAATGCTGCAGGCAATATAATGAGTTAAATAAACTTTCTACCTTCAACGTACATTTATGCATAACATGTTTTGTTTCTCCCAATGTTCAGCCTTGCTTGCGTGTGTACTATATAATAGAAAGTACATGTTCCAAGTGAGTGAAAAAGTGAAAGTTTTCAACTCGGCCAGAAAAGTAAAATTCAATAAAAATGACTAAATGGCTGTTTATTCAAAGTACATCCATTATACATACAACTTTAATCCCGTACAAATAGTCCATGATTTTAGTTTCTTTCAAACCTACTTTCACCAAGAGAAGTAGAGCAGTAGTGGTATATGTAATATATTTTTGAGTTAGACGTATCCGACTCTTTCCAAATCAAACGTTCCATAAAAAAATACATGACCTTGAAAAAACCGTCTGCATTTCCAATCCAAGCCGAGAGCCCTACAGAATTGCCCCAAAAACCAAACCATTGCAGTCTCTTCCGTTTCGTTAAAAGCTGTGCTGTGACCAATTATGTTGGGCATAGTAATCTTTAAAATGTTTCAGTTTCTTGCATAAAAAATTTCAGGTAAAAGCTTCTTAGCCACTTCTCCTGTTTACAATACACATATTTCCATTTTAATCTCTAGAACTTTTTCCTTCACTCCTACCGACTGAGAGTACTTTCTAATCGTAAGTGGAACTGTCATCTTCGCATTTTAAGCTGTTATGACTTGCCATTAAAGCATTTTTCTTGGAAATTCATTACCTGAATTTCACTTTTCTTTGGAATATCACTCTACATTGTAGCCCCTCGTGTAAATAATCATATCACCCCAATATCATATCGCACCAACCATCATTCAACTCATCACATGCATGCCTCATGGAGAACAAGGACAAAAGTGTGAAGTAACTCACACCTCAAAAGTAGGAGTTAATCTGGATTTTGGACTTGTTCCACTCGGAGCTACAAGATTATGGGCTCTTTCAGTCTTCCCATATTGTGTAGTCTCTGAGATCAAAATTTATCCGATTCAATAATATAAATAAAAATATAATAATTGTGAAATTCATATTGTTCAATTTATGAGAATTTACCGTGTTACAATAAATACACTTCAAAATTACTCATCTCTTGCTCTCCCTACTTCACATTATTCGCGAACCATGGGCATGTAACAACGCATATTCTCCAAGATAGAAAAGTGCTCGTTACAACATTTAGTATGACATGTTATCTCGAAAACCCGTAAAATACAAAACGTGTTGGAATGAAATATATGTATGTCAAATTTGTTTTCCTACCGATAACTTGTAGATTTTAAAAAGGAAGGTGCATATTATGTTGTGGATAGTGAGATGACAGGATATAGGATAGCGAATTAAGGATTTGTACTAATACATAATACTACCTGTGTTGACTTACACTGTAGTATACAGTCTAACTTTTGAAGCATTTGCTTTATAAATTATCACACATCACAGCATCAGTACTAATTTTACTTGTGACAGATCAAAATATGTCTCTCAATCACCTGTCACAAGTTTTATATGGTTTAGGTTTTAAAACCCACGTTTAAACTTTACCAGCAAAGTTATGTAGGTATGTTAGTAGATCCAGTTTATTTCAACTTTCTGATCAAAATGATCAAAGAAAATAGGATTTCTGCCAATTATCATTTAGAAATATTTACAATCCATTTTATTTTAAGCTCGGAGATTTTTGCTGGTTAATTAATGTCTCAATTCCTCTCAGTCAGTCCCACATGATGCATATATCTGCCAACTAACAAGAAAAGTTGTCGTCCTCCTCGTCATTACCGTCACGATTCTCCTTTTAAAATCATATACTTTATGCTCTTACGATATAAGAATTAACGTTCATCCTACATCAAAGCTAATTCATTACGCACCTAAATCTTTCACCCTTTTTGGACCTTTTCCCAACCCTAAAACTTTCATTCGATACACTTCCATTTACTCATTACACTTTTTTGCTTTCTCTCAGCATTTGCTAGAGGAGAAAGCAAAGAGAGCAGAATAATTTGAATTCAGTTCAAGTAAACGATTAGCCCATTCCAAAGTGTCTCCTCTTTTAAGTAGGTGCTTGCCAAAGTCATATCTTTAGTACTACCCTTCTTTCTCTTTTTCCACAAAGAAAAACAAGCTTGTATTCTAGAAACAGGCCTCTCAGTTTCATTTATAGCTCTCTTTGTACTTTCTCCAGCACTATACAATCAGCATCGTCTGCATTATACTGTTAGCATATCAGCCAAGGATTCAAAATGAAATGGCTTAGTGATTATAAGCTCTTCTTGGCTCTTAGGAGAGAACTGCCAATACACCAAAAAGCAAGTGCTACCTCTTTTTCATGTAATCCTCTTTCAATCCACCATTCAAAACTTTACTTGTAAAAGCACTTTCACTACCACTACTGCATACATTTTCAACTTGGTGAAAGCAAATACAACCCAAACAATGATAACTATATTTGACGTTTAACAACACAAAATACATTTTGTTGCTTTCTGTTATTTTTCTGAAAAGAATTGTGCGGATCCGTCATTAAAAGACAGAATACGAAGAGAATGGTGGTGGTGCTTTTTGTTTGCTTGTTTTCCTTCGATAACGATTTTAGACTACTGCGTTTCAATGTCAAATCCGATTTGTTAGAATAAGGAGATAAGGAGATGAACAACTGTTGGCCATTGCCTTCAGGCAAACATATTGTTGTCTTGAGAAGAATAAAGGATTTACATAAATACCCGAACTAGGTTTCATATATATTTGTAGTTTTTAGTTTAGTTCGAAATGTACATGACTATGAAGATTAACTGTTTTGGCACATCAAAAGGGTAAAATAGAAAGTGTTTTGCGTTGTTTCCTGTCCCATCTCACGACGACTCTTGACTTTGACAGAGTTGGCATCTCTGAAATTTGCATATTGTAAATTCAGATCAGACAGTTTCTGGAAACATTTGTATTTCGTCTGCATGAGAGTTTATGTAGAGGTGTTAGCTTTTGGACTGATGCCCTCTTCAGCATAATATTAGCGTACATATGTACCTTTTCATAATATTATCGCTTCCTGTTTAGAACGACACAGGTTATCTGGGGTGAAACGAAATATTCTGTTAATAAATTAATACTGCACACACTTCATGAAGAAATACATGTCTTTTTCTATTTCCCTTTGTATTCCTAACCGCTGTTTTGGCCATGTATCAAATAAAGGCAAAGTAAATTTCTCCAGAGACTTATAAATTATGTATTTCCTACTGTAAGTGTTACTCTTTCCATAAAAGACTGTAGCTTTTCTTGCATTCAAAGTTTAAATCTAATTGAATTCTATCTGCGTACTCTAACGTACCACTAGTACCACCACCACTACTTTTATAAATACACTTATTTTTTTTGTTTAACTCAACACTATTTTTTATATTCATCATACTTCTGATTCGGGTTCTGAGATGTTTGGTGTGGTAATAATGATACAAGATACATTGTCTTATGAACTCATATTTCGTTCATGGCTAGTCACAAATGCCCTTGCAATATACCCCAAAGCAATTAAACAGTTCTATCTCGTTTTGTTCACATTGTATGCTTTCTTTCCTAATGGAAGATATGGCGAGAGATATGAATTTGTATTGCATCTCTGCGTTGCGTTACATAGAATATTCCAACGAAATATGTTTCGGAGCACATCACACAAAAATGCTCTAAATCTTTAATACTACTTACTTATCTATGTATGCCGTTGCCGTTACGTTCCTAATGGAATGTCACTACTCACTAACTACCACTGGATAGAAATGGAAACAAACGAAGTGGAAATACAAAATACATGCTTTCTGAAAATAGGGTTATATTAATACTGAATCGCACATTTCTAGATTAATTGGGTGTACTATTACAATTTACTAGACTAGGAAGGAGGGAAATGACTTTTTATATCCCAGGAGGACATCGCTCTTCTCTACTGAACCCCGGTAGAAACCTATAAACTTGGTCAATTACACGTGCCAAAGAATTAAATAGAATCTCCTATAAAGCCGATAAAGGAATTTATTATTTTGTATCATTATTCGTTTCATGTAGCCACTCAGAAATACACGCCATGATGGCTGTAATACCACCAGCAATGTCCAGTCAAGTCCAGAGAGGTTGAGTTCAAATCCAAAGTTGGTCTCTCCTTCTTTCAGCTGGGTTTACTATTCATTTAAAAAGATTACCTTTTTCTAGTTCAATGAATCTCTCAACTAACCGCGTATACAAACAGTTATGTTTTTGTACAAAGCATGTAAAATGGTAATGAAGGGAACTTTTCCCTTGCAACCACGAATTAAATCAACTTGCTTTCTATTTTGAATATAATATGCATCCAGCAAAGCATATACAATGCAATAATGTTCAGGGTTGAATGCTGATAAATTCAAAGCCACCTTTCATCATCCCATCATCCTGCAACGTGATCTGGTGAAAGCTGAATTCTCTCCTTGTCTGTCTACACATACCGCTAGTAATATTACATGTCTCCAGTTTTATGATGTGCAACCATGCGTGCTGTTTAATATAAAATCCACCATCAGTTAACCACTTGAGCCACAACTACCAAGAGAACCTTAAATCATTATAATATGTGCAATTTAATTACCACTTGGTTTGCCATTTCGTGACTTTAACGCAGTTAGCCTCGGCAAGAGCTCAAGACAATTTTTTCATTCGCACTCGAGGATGTAATAATTTTGTGTCCTGTCCTGATGCTGAAAATCCGCACATGTTGACTTGATCTAGAAATTCTACAAAACGAATGGATGCATATGCAATGCACTTCGCTAAAGACAATAGTAAAGCCAACCACCAAGCAGACATTTATAATTTGGGATTAAAATTCACAAACACACACGTCACTATCATCATGTCATCCATTTTTAGTAAATTCAAATATTTGACTTGGACTAAAAATAAAGCCACTATAAAATGTACACATCTTTTGCTTTCACTTTCACAAACAGCCACACAGCCGCCGTATTCCACCTTTATGGGTAAACTAAATATTAGATTAAGTGCGGTTTGTGCTCCAACTCCACACACACTCGAACGACCTCAACACATATGTACATTACCCTGCCTTGCTAGATCTGTGGGATCTGGAATATGAGAGGGACTTGGAATATTTTAATATTATCCATTTGGCATGTAACATGTAACTTATTTTAAAAGCGAATGTCGACACTTTCCTTCCACCTTCTCTGGGCTGGCAAAAGATCAGAGTGTAACATCAAAATATATAACTTTTCGGTATGCAGAACATGTATTTTACTAGTGCGCCGCATTGTCTTCTCTTTGCCCGTAACAATGTTTATTGTGGCATGAATTGCCTTAAGTATGGAAGACTTCATGTGGTATCATAATTTCAAGGATACAGAAAAACGAAGTGCGATTTTCATATCCTGGAATGCATGGCATACGCACACGATAGTTCACTCACACTTCACACCATTGCGTTAGTTCAGTGATATAGTTTACCGCAGAAACCATCATGATCATGATCATTTGCCATTTACAGTTCCAACTCGAAATGGAAGAGTTACAAATGATACATTATGAATGGTAAAATATTATAAAACATTGGTTTAAATTTTTATATGCAATTGTGTATGTTGCTCGAGGGCTTGAGATGTACTGTTTTGGATTGAATGCTACACGATGGAGAAGCGTTCCAAGCCGTGTTACACGAAATGCTGTTGACAATTTTAACAGACAATTGTTTACATGTGACCAAAAGCAGTTGGCTGATGAATTGACCCTGTTTGCACTACAAACATCACAGCCATTTTCTTACGACGAAATGTACTGCAATATATTGCAAGGTATTATTACATGACCATTTAGCTTGTTAATCTCTGAATCGAATACGCAAATATATTGTTTTAAAACATACGTTTTTTGGAACAAATTTTTCCAAGCTCAAAAGACATTATTTTGGTCGTAGTTGCAAATTACTCTAAATTTCTAGAGGAAATAGAGATAAAGAAAAATGTACACTGTTGGACAAACAGATACATGACAGATGCTTATCGTGACAAGACCTTGTGATTGGATGTGGAGGGTCGTATGATAAGCTATCAGGTTGACCCGGGTGGTGTTTCAGGTATGAACGAGTGCTGAGGACAAATGGTAAAGAAAATGGCATGTGCAATTAAATCCAACCAGAGCGTAATGAATGATGATGCTAAGTATAGCAAAGTAAGGTAAAATGAAATGACAATCCCCACTTCTCAAAGGGAAAATCAGTAAAATAAAATGCAATAAAAACTACAAGTTCAAGTTTGGGTTTACAAGAAAATACCAGTCAAGAAAACTAGCGATTTTTATTCTTGACCAGAGATAGAAGTCAAACGACCTGTTTGGTCTGAGTCGTAGGGAGAAGTCCCTTGAGGATCCTGAGATCCGGAGTATCAATACAAAAAAATACGATGCAAGCTTGGATGAGCAAATTTTTCCAGCTTGCACCGATGATCAATTATTACAAAAGTTGAACAATCGTTCTAAAAATAGAATAGTTGATAAAAACATGACACGAATAAAAGGTATAGGTAATACTAACAAAACACAAAAACACACACGCATGTATAACATTAAGGTCAGATACAAGCAAAGACAAGTGCATTGAATTTACATAGCAGTGATATTGAAGTTGTAATTTTTAGTTCTGCGCTATAACAAATTAAAATTTTTATTGATGGTTCATGACCACTAGACCGTTGTTAGTTAATGCCAGAAAGAAATAGCTTCCTGAACCACAACGTTTTTCTGAGAAATAAATTCAAAGTTGGTCATTTTACATGTAGTGATAATATGACCTATTTTACACTAATAAAAACAAAAGGTATTGTTGAATGGAATTAATGCTTAGCATATTACATATTCAAATGAGTCAACTACTACGAAGGTAAAGTGCAACGAATAATAACAATAGAATAATTAGGGACAAAAAATGCGTACAAACAGGATGTGACCGGAAATAACAATGGTCGAGATCATGTTCATGCGCATGGGCCCGCCCCACTACCAACAACTAAAATTCAAAGCATAAACGATGGATTTTTTTACTAAAACTTGTATCATTTCAATTGTTTTGATTTACTTTGACAAACAAAAAATAATGATAGTTTATTAATTTTTAATTGATTAATTTAAAGTATTTGTAATGTTGTTACACTAATATTTCTGAATTACTGTTTCCTCTAATTCTTAATAGTCTTTTATAAACGGCATTCATTGAATAGAATAATATTTGTGAGTGAATAAAGTTCGTAACATTGGCTCGTTCATTTCATTGATGTTGATAATCCAAGAGACCTGATCGAATTTGGCCTTGATGTCTGGTTGAAATGGAATGTATTCTTGGTTTGTTAGATCAACGTTGCAAGCAGAAAAAGACCAGTGCAACAGCATCATGTACTTAGGCAATCCAGAATCTTGAGTTAGGAAAAACTGCAAGTCATCTACAGTAAAATTTTGTAGTTTCATGATCCATCGGCGATTTGATGGTTTCTCCATGAATGCAATGATTTCGGATCCCATTTGCTGGAAAAATTCCACTGCTGATTCTGTATTCGCCAAATTTCTTTCATAGAATACTCTTGAAATAAAAATCTCCAAACGTCGACAGTTCTCAGTCGCTGTGCCATTTCAAAAACATTTAGGGTAAGCTGTGGCTTCCAATACTGAGGTAATCCCAATGTTGCATAGTTGTAGTAGTACTTTTTGTACAACAGCGCTGTCAACGTATCGACGTCACTCTGATTTCCAAAAAGCATGTCCATGGAGCAGCGTCATTCTCATCGCTTGGAACTCTACGCATTTATTGAATTGATATGTTAATGAACAAGAAATGCTTTTTCGTAATTGACACAGACACAGACTAATGAAGTAATGGTATTGTACGTACTTGTGTAAT